>CM034236.1:26152956-26417956 GCA_019916065.1 Vitellaria paradoxa
TAGAAAGCAGTTGTGACCTGGTAGGTCTACTTTCTGTTGTGCTTTAGTATGTTGACTTCTTACTCTGGTTGTAACAAGGACATGTATACTCCCCTTTGTGCTCCAACCAGACAGTTAGCATACGGGGGAAGTCATTGATTATCCACAATAATATTGCTGGGAGTCCAAACATTTCATTTCCCATAGAGTCAAACGTCATCACACTCTAGGCTTATAATTCATTCAACTTTTCAATCAAAGCTGCATATACACATCAATTTTATCCCCGGGTCCTCTTAATCTATCAGTCAGTGTCAAATAGGATCAGAAAAGATTGCGTCATGCACAACCAAGGCAAAAGATTATAAGAAACAAACAGCACCAACCACGTAGTGTGATTTGCCCCAGTTATAAACCTAAATGAGCTAAATCCATCTACAACCAAGCCAAGTTAAGCCACACATTGCCACTATCAAGAGCGAATTTTGGGTGCCTTCAATCAAAATCCTTCCATGCCAAGGAGTCTACTGGATGGGTTAATGTCCAGTCATCCCTGCTGTTCTCAGCATGCCATCTCATCAGTTTAGAAATCTTAGAAGACATGAAAAGCCTCTTCAACCATGGCTTAAATAGAAAATAACATACTTGCTTTGCAGTCACAAACTTACCACGGTTTAAAACATCCAAGCTATTATAAGGATCTTAGCCATGCTTAACGTCTTTTCACTTTGAGTCTTAGACACAGTGCACGCATCGAGGTGGACATTCTCATTCTAGAATAACATATAATTGCTCGAACATGCATCTAGAGTCTTGTATGTGAAGCCCATATTTTTAATTAGCTTGCAAGCCTTGTAGTAAGAATCAATAAGCTTTGTTCTCAATGGCAGAACTCCATGTAATGACCTCATTAGCAAATCGAAGGACGTGTCTAGCCCTTAACTCCATGCCTTCAAATGTAATAGCTCGACAATTAATGATAATTTACTAAATCCTTTCATCCAGACACAGTTCTGCGCATCGTCGAGAATTTCAAAATATCTTAAGGCTTCTTCATCTGCACTTGAGCAAGGATTACTCCCACCCGCCCCATCAGTATCACAATTTTTGTTTTCTAGTGCCAACCCACATGTAATATCTACTAGCATCTTAAGCATTGGATCAGCCTTTGTAGCCTCAGCCTCCACCTCAATTATTTTCTTCTTAGGGAGAGGGAACATATCCTTCCTTGTGGATAGTCTAATACTTGTACTTCTTCAAGAACTCTTTGTGAATCAAATGCTCCCAAAGGGCTTCCTCTGTAGTAATATTGGTTTACGCATTTTCTATGAGGACAACTGATATACTCATTGACAAACCCATTGGTAAAGGAGATGAACTAGTTAATCCCTTTCACATATTCCATAGATATCCTATTCAAAAAATCAATCCAACTCTTGTCCATCTTGCTAGCTATTTTTATGCAGACCCAAAATGAAAAGGCACAATTAGACTAAGGGATTGTAGATCATATACCTCACCTTGTCTTAAACTTCAAACTTCTCATTATAGGGTGGTTAGTCTTATCCCATTCGAGAATAGACGATCCAACTTTCACTCAACAACTTTATGCCTTCATCCTCTTGTCAGACAAAATTTTGATAGCATGTCCACATGGTTCTCCAAGTGCACAACGCAGAAATGACATTAGTCGTACTTTATGTATGGACTTAAAGAACAACAAGAAGTCAATCAAAACTCTATCTAATATCAGACATAGCATGAGTTGTTGAAGACAAGATGGATAATTGCATTCCCAAACTCTTTGAAGTAGACAATTTAATGATCGTGTATGTCAATCTCTGCGTGTTTTTTTTTTTTTTTGGTAATTAATCAATCTCTGCGTGTTCATATAAGAATGAAGAATCTAGTCAAAAACTTAATCCGTTGCCTAAGGATGACCAAACAAGTAGTGTGCACGATTCTTGAACAGGTCTAAGTTCATTAAGGCACACAAATTAATAAAGTAAAGCAACTTTAAGTTTCTCTTTATTTTCTAATTTGTTTCTAAGTCTGATTTCTTTCATCGATTATCTAATTGATTGAATTTGGATTCCAAACCATGACCCGAGTAATATATTGGACTAGAGTTGGCCCAAGTAATAGATATATTGAATTGAATTGGATTGTTATTTAATTATTTGGATTGAATTTGGATTTGGATTAATTAAATTGGGCCGAAGTAATATATTGGATTGGGCCAAATCATATATTAGATTGGATTGGCCAAAGTAATAAATATTTGATTTAATTGGGCCTAAGAATTTGGGTTGGATTGAATTTAGATTTGATTAGGTCTAGCTAATTTTTGATTGAATTTGGATTGGATTAGGCCCAAGTAAGAATTTGGATTGGATTGGGTCCAACTAATTATTATTATTAATAATATTATGATTGTAATTCTTATTATTACTATTATTATTATCGTAATTATTGTTATTATTATTATTGGTATTATTACTGGAATTATTATTATTATTGTAACTCTTATTATTATTATTAATAGGATAAAAGGCATATGCCTCCCTCTAACATTTGAGAAACCTACACACATACTTACCAAAAAAAAAAAAAAAAAGAAAAGAAACCTACACATACATCCCCTCGTAATTCATGAAACTTTAAAAAGAAAAGAAAATTCTATTTTGACCCTTTATCTTTAGTAAAAATTGTGAACTTGACCCTATGATTTAATTTTTCTTACATAGATACCCTTAAAGCTATTAAAAGTAATTTCCAAGCCAAGAGATCATAAGTATAAAAGAGTAAGCCAACTCTAATCCTTCTTAAAGCAACGTTAGGTGTTTTTATGATCATTTAAGGTCAAATCTGAACTTGTGAGTGAAGTCCTTTTAGGATAAATAATTGGAAATGGCTAGTAATAGTAATAGAGAATTTTTATGTGTAGGAGAAAGTGAAAAAGAAGTTTTTAAACATTAAGTCCATGTTTCTAAAAATTAACCAAATAATTTCAATATTGCCAGAACTTTAAATTTCTTAGTAAATAGTATGTTTGAAACTATTGGCATTTTAAATAAAATAAATTAATATAGATCTACTAACAAAGACAAAAACTTTATTAGAATAATTAGTCAACAAGGACTATGGAGGTGAAAAATCGATCTACTCTTCAAACAAATGGAGATGATAAAATTCCTACCTTATACAAATGAGGAAAAAGATGATTTGATGAAATTTTAGTAATAACTAAAACTACTAAAGAGAAAGCTTATAAAGATTCCTAAGCTAATAAAGAAATATTAGAATATTAGAGATCTAGATCTAAGGAAAAAAATAATGTAAAAGAAAGAGATAAATTGCTAAATCAAATGCAAACTCTCTATAATTAATATGAGAACCAATTCAAAAAATATGAACATGTTTTCACTTTAAACTCTGATTTTGAAAATTTAGATGAAAAATACTGCATAACCAGCATTGAATGAGGATCTAGATACATTAGAGATCTAGATATAAGGAAGAAAATAATGTAAAAAAAAGATATTGTTTTCATTTTAAACTCTGATTTTTGAAAATTTAGATGAAGAATATCATGCAACTAGCATGATGAATGAGGATGAAATTGATTCTAAAACTGAAACAATAGTTGATCCAAAATTAGACGAAAAGCTAGCAAAAAAGCTAGATAAAACTCTAAACTTAGACAAAAACATAGGAAAAAGAAAAGTATGAGTATCAGATCACCTAGATGAAGATCCAAAAACTAAACCAATTATTGAAAAAAAAAAAAAAAAAAAAACTTCTTTTAAAGATATTTATGTAAAGGAAGGAGGTGAATCTAGCTCAGATGATGTTTATGTTAAAAGAGAACATATACCTAGTCTTTCTAAAAGAGAAGACTAAAATAAATTTAAAGTAACTACAAATGGGATATATCTAAACATTAATGATACACATCCTAAGGATTATAAAAGTACTATTGAAGAATGGACACAAGCAATGTCCATAGTTATAACCCATTACAAAAATACATGAGATAGGAAAAAATTCCTAAACTATATACCGAAAACATTACAAGGAAATATTTTATATTGGCGAAAAGTCTAGAAAGGTTTAGAAGATGGAAAATAGGAAAAAACTTTCGTTTTACTAAGTGAAGATAGAAAAAATGATTTCACAAAAATTCTCTCAAATTTTCTTCTTATATTAAAGAGATTTTTTTTGGAATAATATCTTCAGATGACCACAAAAAAGAGTTGAAATATGTTTTATCAAAAGTAAAACTTTGCGACATCTGTAAATGTACAAATTTTGTAAAATTATACAAAAAATACTTTCGGATATTAACCGAGAAAGTATATCAAATTAGAAAGAACAATTTTTCCATAAACTCCTAAGCCCATGGGATGAAATATGTGAAAAACAATATCCAAAACAGCAATAAAAAATTGGTAGTTCTAATTGTTTAGGATTAAGGATAAGCTTTGGTTATAAAATAACAACTCGGCATTGCCTTCAAAGAAAAGCCCAAAATAGGTTAAAAGAAATCAATTGTCAAAATCAAGCGAAAGAGCTTGTTGTACCAAAATCTTAAAAGAGAATTAGGAAATTGAATACTCTGTGAATAAACCATATCATAGATGTAAGAAAAAAACCCTTTAAAATCAAATGGTGGAAATTTGGAAATAAAGGAATATTTCCAAAAAAGAAATATGTTAGAAAATTCAAAAAGAAAAAATTTGGAAAGAAATCAATAATAAAATGCACATGCTATTTTTATGATGAAAAAGGTCATATTGTACCAAGTTATCCATAAAAGAACAATAAGGTAATCAAATTTCTAGAAGAAAGTGACCGACCCTAAATTGTGTTTCGGGTTGTACCTCTCAAGTGCAAGAGGGCAGTCGTAGTTTTAAAACTCGGTGAGTCCGAGGTCGAATCCACAGGGAGGGCTTTGTTAAAAGCTCTAGACTTGTTCTCTTAATTAGTAGGTGAACCTAAATTAATTTAAACTAATTTTTCAGTAACTCAACTTTCGTTTTAGGTTCTAAACGAATTATATTAATTAAAGAAATTCAATTTAATTTTAACGTGCAAACAAACCATCTACTCTAAATTTTAAAGCAAATAAATCAACTCAGAAATTAAATCAAATAACAAGCACAATACTAAAGAGGTTCTTGATCCAACTTTCAAGTCCGGGTAGTTCACTACTTTGCCTTGGGATGTTTTTATTCAAAACTAGATTAGGGTTTAATTCGAAAAGTGTTAAGAATATTGTAACCAAAGGTCAGTACCAGTGATCTCAAGCGGATATGGTTAAAGACCTTTGTTTCCAAAAGTTTTTCAAACAAACGAAACTAGAAATGAATTCGAAACCTATTTTTAATCTTGTTCGAAAGTATGTAAACGGTTATATTCGAAAACCCATACCAGTGACTTCAAACGAGTGTGGTTAAAGATTTTCGGTTTCGAATGTTTTCGAAACAAGTTGAAAATAGATTTTCACACGGTAGATCCTTACGCATGAGCTCTCACAACCCATGCGAAGGGTCTACTAACACCCCAAGGTTTTTCGTGAACTACCCATTCTTGATTCGTTGAATCAAGAACTAGGGTTTTACGCTAAAACTACTTTAAACATCACAAAACGATAAAAAAAACATTCCATCATGCGAAAAAGGAATCGAAACAAGCAAAACATTATATTACGAAGTAAATCGAAATAAATCGAAGTAAATCGAAGTGCAACTTACAATGTAACTCGGATGTAAAAGAAAAGATGAACAAGTAATGCGAAGACAATGATGAAAACTCCAAAAACCTCTATAAATCTACACGTCCAAGCGCACAAATCACTCTAAAATTAATCAAAACCTAATCTAACTCTCAATCTAAAGTGTAGGAAACAAAGAGAGGCGTCCCCCTTCATGGCCGTGCAATGGGTCCTTATAAAGATGCAAGGAAACCCTAGAAGAGGAGCTTTCACGCGGCAACTGTAAATCACGGATGGTCCCGACCGTCTGGAGAGGGGGTCGGGACCGTCTGAAGTTTTTAACTTTCTGTGGTCCCGACCGTCTGGAGAGGGGGTCGGGACCGTCCAGCTTTTCCTTCATTGCTCTCTTTCATCTTGGTTGGGTCTTTGGGCTAGTCTTTTCCATCGAAGATGAGGTTCGAACCATGACTTTTTCTTTGTCTTCTTGGCCCTCTCCATAGCTATAAACTTCGACATCCTTGCCCTTTTTCCTACAAATAAAACAATAAAAGTATGAGTAATTCTATAACACTAAAACTTCAACTTTAATTATTTAAATGCATGAATAAGTGTTGAGTTAAGGAGTTTGTAATTACACTTTTCAAGTGTAATCAGAAAGCAACATCAAAATTTATTTAGGAGAAGAAATAGATTAAGAAGAAGAAGTATTATATGAACTAGAATATGTTTTTAGGATTCTTCAGAAAAAAATGAAGAATTCATTTTTAAGATGTAGGAAACAAATCCTAATGAAAATTTAGAAGCTTTTGAATCAATCCCAAAAAATGAATTAAATCAAATTTGTTTGGGAGACAACAAAGATGACATGACTATTGAAAATGATAACTTGATAAAATATAATAGTCTTAAAATATAAGAATTATAAAAAAAATCTAAATTTAAACTATGAAAAGCCCAACACTTCGAAAGATGTGAAGGAATAATAGAGGCAAAATCCTCCTCTAATGGGTAAGTAGAAATAAAAAATTTTGACAAAGAAAAAATTATGAGGCTTAAAGAAAAGTATCCTAGGGTAACCTTCATATTGGAATAATCCAAATAGAGATTAGACCTTTGTTTAGACTTGTAGTAGACTCACCAATCATATGTGTAATCTAAGATAAAAGATTTTATGACCTTATTCATTCACTAATAGGGGCAAAGAATCAAATTTGGTTTCTGGAGAAATTATCTTCAGAATCAAACCAAATTATTTTATATCTGTAAATGATAAAAAATCTAAGACACATTAACATTGAGAATTCAAACTTAAAATATTAAGATGGATGGTAATGCTAATGATTTAAAAATTTCTTAGAATGTTGTTCATCAATTAACTAATGATACTGAAGTCAAATAAAAGATATTGACATTGGTATGGTTGAATTATATGAATCTAAGCCATTTGATATTGAAATCAAACCAAGATTAATTGATATAAAAGATTTAAGAACACCTATTTTTTTTTGAAAGGTAAATAAATTATATATTAAAAGAAAATGTTATAGTACAAATACACAAGGGCATACCTCCGGCCAAATGAAATCAAAGCAATCCCTCATAAGTAAACAATGGAAGAACAAGGGAGACAAACTACATCAAAACAACCTCTAATGATGTTAAGTGCTAAGTAGAGAGGATGGAAGAGACCATATAAGCAACAAGTGCCTATTAACATCAGTCTTAGGAAAAGACCTACAAGACAAAATGGGATCACAAATCACCTGTTCCACTTGTCTCATCAAAGTAAGCTCATCCATAGAAGAATGCTGAAACAGCCTTGAGTTCGTTTCCTTCCATATGAAGTAATCATAGAAGATAGACCCAATCTTCCCAACAAATAAAGTAGAGAGTCCCCAGAAAGATGCAGTGTACACCAATGAATAACATCCTCCCAAGTAGAAGCTAGACATTGAAGCCCCAATTTCCTTAATAATTGATGCCATAATCCCATAGTATAAGAGCACTAAAAGAATAAGTGAGAGTGACTCTCCATGGAATCTCCACATAAAAGGCAAGAAGTAGAATGACCAATCCCAACAGCAAAAAGCCGATCACGAGTTGATAATTTATGGTAGATTGCCAACCACAAGAAAAAAAAATACCAGGGCATATGGTATTTAAACTAAACAATGGAGTACCAGTCTACTAGATCATAATGATCATGAAGTACCTCCCAAGCAGAACGAATTGAGAACTTCTTACCAGATATCAAAATATCATACTCAAAGATTATTGGATTCAAATGAAAAATCCTGTCTTAACTAAAAATGCTAATGACTCAATATCTATAATCGATTTCAAAGCAAAGCACATTATATTTTTTGTGAAAATAACAAAACGTAAAAAGACCTTTAGAATTCCAAAAATATTGTGTTTCCTTTGATGCATGGAGATATGTTTTTAGGAATTAATTTCTTAACTCAGTGTTATCCTATAAGCTTATCTCATGATTATGTAACCTTAACTAATAGAAACAAATCTTATCAGATTTTTTGGTTAAAAACCCATAATTCAATTTGTAATATAAGATTTACACCAGTTAAGTGTGGTGATAATAGTCAAATTTTAATAGATTCATTCAAAACAATTGATGAATCTCATTGGGTTCAAGTTAAGCTTAAATGTCTCTGAAGATGTAGTCTAATGTTATGGGAAAAAAACTCCCAGATATCATCTAAAAATAAAAAATAAACAAAAAATAATTAGGGTTGTAATAGCCTGAACTTTTGTGTCAATGTAAATAGATGTTTATTCAAACATTTTGAGGTAATAGTATGTTGATTAAGGGGTATTCATCATTAATTGAACTTTAGAGTTAGGAACTTTGAGAATGTAATACACCGAATTTCCATGTTAATATAATTTGATGGTTTTAACATGTTTTGGGCATGTTAGTATGTTAAATAAGTGAGTTTAGTCATTAAAGATGACTTAGGGGTGTGAATTTTGGAAGAAATAGGCAAAATAGCTCAAAAATTAATATTTTGACTCGGGGGCGTGCAGAGGGGCGCCCAAGGTAGAGGAGGGGCGCCCATGGGTCTAGGATGGGCACCCATGGTCCATGATGGGCGCCCCACTTGTGCAGAAAATCAGCAGAAGGGTGTTCTCGGGTTGGAAGGCCGAGACTTAACCCTATGGGCACCTATACTAGCTAGGGGTGAGGTTAAACCTGAGGATTACTGTTGGGGGATTAAAAATATTGATATATATATATATTAGATGGATTTGATGCAATAGAGAGAGAGAGAATCAGCTAGGGAAACAAAGAAGAGAAAGAGAAGAGCAAAGGAGGAGAAGAAGCCACCGGTTAAGGATTTCAAAGGTAGGTTTTCCAAACCTACATGGAATTCAAATTCCTTTTACAAGATTGAAATTAAGACCTTAAGAAACCTTCCTATGTTGTTCATTTTTAGTTTTGATCAAGGAGGGAGAAGATTGGAGCCATCAAAGTTTGAGGGTTTGGAAGCTCAAGGCACCCCTTTGTTGATCATCTTTTTACCACTCAAGGTAGGGATTTCTAGTCTCATTTTAACATATATGAGATGTATTTGAGCTAGTAACACTTCTATGAAATTTATTTAAGATTTGGAACCCTTGGAAGTGGAGTTTGTGTGGATGAATGGTTGTGTGTATATATGTATAAGTTGGAGCAAGATTTTTGTATTGAAGAAATGGATGGATTAAAATTTGTTTTGATGGACTTTTTGGAGTCTTCTAGGTCCTAGACAACCCAAGAAATTAAGGTATTAAGTTAGATATTGGATTGGGTAAAGTTTGGAACCTAAAAACATGGCTTAAAGCTGAAACCAGAGCAAAGTGACCTTTAGGCAACAGAGGGGCGCCCATGCTCTTAGGTGGGGCCCATGACCCCTCAGGGTGCCCATGCTCTTAGGTGGGGCACCCATGCCCCTCAGGGGCGCCCATGAACTTTAGGAGGGGCCCACAGAGACCAGAAACCTTTTCTGATTTTTCTTAACTTGACTTCCTACCTTAGGATTATGAAGGGGTTAGGCATATGTTTGTGTGTGAGACTTTTATTTGATTAATTGTATGGATTTTAAAATGGAATGAGCTCTTAAAAGTGATTAAAGGTTGATTATCTTAAACCTATGGGATTAAGCTTGTAAAGGGGAATGCTTGCTACCATGAATGAAATGAATTGGAAGCCTACTTTGAGATAAGGGTTTTAATCAAGTAGAATTGTGAATATGCCTTAATGTAAACTAAATGTTAAAGTGTATGAACTTGTGATTGCATTAATGAATTGTGATTTGGCAAAAGGGAGCTCATGTTCATAACATTGAAAGAGGTGAATGTTTAATGATGCTTAATAAATGTTGTTATGTAATGAATCCTAGAATAAACGGAATGTGGATTTATGTTGTGGAAAAGTATATGATGTTGAATGTGGACTTGTGAATGATGAGATGTAAATGATGAATGATTGTTTGTGTGACGGGGGCCGTGGTGGGGTGTGGTAAACAGGAAGGGTTTGAGAGTACCTCGGGTTGAGAGTCCCGGAACCTGCGCAGGGTTTGGTGTCAATGCCAGTGGGTTAGTAGCCCACAACATTGTGAGTTATGGGTTACCCGTGACCTTGGATTGTGATCCTAAACGATGGTTTTGGTTTGCCGTTTCCATTGGGTCTGGACCCATAAAAGACGGTGTTGTGTATACACCCAACCCCGATGAATTGTGTGACTATGGTTGTGTGATGGATTATTGGAATGTGATAATATGGATGTGAATACATGATTAAATGTTGAATTTGTGATGTGGTTGGAATGTGACTAGATGTAATATTAGGACATTCAATAATGGAGATTGTTTGGAATTGGATGCCATATTGTGATGTCATTAAGTGTCAATAGGTATTGTAAATATGGATATGTGATCAATTTTGATTAAACATTAAAGTGAATTGAAATATGATTTGAGACTCAACAATGAGATTCTAAAGATTAAGTATTGGTTGGAATTGAATTTCTTTTCACAATATTGTTGTGTATAAAGGTACATAGTCTAAAATGGTGATGTCAATGAATGATTTTGATTCTAGAGTATCGGTGGTAACTAGATACATTATAAAATGCTTGCATGTGGAATACATATCATATATGTTTATTGAGACTTGTGGGCACAAGTGGACCCGTGCTCACATCCCTACAGACTTTGATGCGTACAAGCAATAACAATCAAGTGGGTTGATGTGTTGGGACTAGGAGGTTATGCATGAGCCCTACCAAGCTTATCAAAGCTCTTGGTCATCTACTTTAAATTTCTTTTGGGAATTGTAACGTCGTGCATTTAAACTCTTTCAATTTGGTTGTAATGGCCATAAGGCCTAAGTTATGTAATTGGGAATGGTGTATGTGGTTGGTGACATGGTAATAGTCAGGTTAAACTTATGTTATTCTATCTTATGTCTTGGGCTCACTAGCTTATGTTGCTTGCTCTGATTATGGGATTGGTTATATTAGTGCATGTTATGTGTTTATCACTCACCCCTCGGGTCACGAGATCCGGGGCGTGACAGGTTGGTATCAGAGCACTAGGTCAGAATACCTAGGGACATGGGAAGTCTTGCATCTCATATTGCATGCTTGAATGTGATAGAATTAAATTTTTATCTTGGAATCTAACTTGTCCTGTTTAAATTTTTAGATGGGATTTGAAAAAGGGGAGAGCAGTGGTACTAAGGCCCATCAGTGGAGGAAGAGATAGTATGGCCTAGTGATGACATCTTTACCCAAGTAGCAACTGAAGGTTTAACCGAAGTCCAAACCCAAAATGTGACGGGAATGTAGAAGAGATAAGCAGGGTGCCAGCAACTTTAGGTCCTCAAATGGTACCCTACTATGGGATGCCATACCCAGTTATATCCAACACCTTATCCATATCAGAGTGTGATGCCTTATCAGATACCTGTTCAGTACCAGTCTGCTTACCCGGTGATGCTAGTACAGAATGTGACTGTGATTGTACCTACTCTTTCAGCAAATCTAACCATGACCCCAGACGTCGTGATAGAACCCAACCCAAGCAGTCAGAATGTTAATCCACATGAGGTTAGTACTAATGTTGGGGAGATGGATGGAAGCTCTAATAGTGAGGAAGATCGTCTGCGGGGGTGTGTGCTGGTTGTCGTAGGCGTGGAATGATACGCTACCGTGCCCTCAGCAATGTATCAAGTGTTGTACTTATTGTGGTAGGAGGGGGCACTCTAGTAGCTCTTGCCCGTATCGTAGGAATTGAGATGTAAGAATGTAAAGGGAAAATTTTGGAAAGGCAATTCCCTTATTGGTAATCGGAATAGTTGATAGTCTAAGGACTTATGCTATGTTATGAACTCTTTTAATTTCAGTCAGTAGAGTAACTTGGGAACTTGTAATGTTGGAACTTCTGTGGTAGTACTAATGGAAGTACGAAGTTGTTGTTATGTTGAACCTTTATGAATGTATTAAACTGTTGTATTGTTATTATGAGATGAAGTTATGCTCTACCATAAGCTTAGATGTCGATCTAATATTGTTATTTTGTGCTTTGATATACTTTAGATAATGCCGCCGCGTGCAATGAGAGTTAGAGGCCGAGGCCGAGGTAATGGCCAAGGTAGGGATAGAGGAAGGGACATGTTCCTGTTCAGCAAGAACAGGAAACACATCATAGTGCAGTGGCTGAGGCACCACCTATTGCACAACAGGATGACTTAAGAGAAGAGAGGTGCAAGTCAAGGGCACCAGAGGCTCCACAACCAGCACTATGGATGGAGCAGTATTACAGCAATTGGCGGCAGCTATGGCCGCAATAGCAGGAGGGGCTCGAGTTGGACCCCAAACACAAGTGCAAGCAGGCCCAACTGCTTTGGAGAAATTCAGGAGGATGAAGCCTCCAACTTATGATGGTGTGGCTGACACAGATGTGGCAGAGCCGTTTCTTAGAGGAATGCGAGAAGATATTAGTAGCCCATGGAAATTAATGATCCATTACTCGCATCATGCTGATAGCTTTTCAATTGGTGGGAAGGGCGTAGCTTGGTGGTTAGTTTAAAGGACACAGGAGGATCAACAGATCTCACTTGGGAAAGGTTTAAGGAGGAAGTTCAGGGATCACTTCTTCCCTCAATCTTTAAGGGATGCTAAGAGGGAGGAATTTGCTGGGTTGATACAAGGGACAATGTCCAGTGTTGGAGTATGAGAGGAAATTCTCAGATCTATTAAAGTATGCGCCTAAGTTGGTCTCCACTACTCATTTGAAATGCAGGAGGTTTGAGAGGGGATTGAGACCAACTCTGAGGAACCAAAATGGTAATGTTGGGGCTAGAGGATTATGAGACTTTGGTAAATCGGGCCATGACAGTGGAAAAGGACTTGAATGAGACCAAAGTATCTATGAAAGCCGACGAGGCAAAACCATGGGGACTCAACAAGAAGGAGTTAGCAGAAAAAAGAGCTAAGGGTAACTCATCCACTTCACAGATGCAATTATCCTACCAGGAGAGTACAACACCTAGAACCATCAAGGAAATTTGAAAGCACTCTCAAAGGTTGATTATATGTTTAATTGCAAGCAAACAGGGCCTAAGAGCACTGAATGCCCTAAGGGGCTAGAGGACAAAATGATCCATTAAGGCAGATGAGAAGCGGACAGGGTGGAGATGAGATAGTGTGTTATTGGTGTGGAAAGACAGGGCATAATTCAGAAGTTTTGCCCTCAGAGTCAGCAGGGGTGATAAGAAGAAGGATGACACAACCTGGACAGTGGTAACAGGGAGCCGCCCAGCGGCCTCCCAATCAGTACAGCAGGCAGTATCAGCAGAGGAGTGTCCCACAAAAGACTATACAAGCTGGAACATCGCAACAGTCAAGGGTGAACTCGCCGGGACAAGGTTTAATCGGCCACAAAATAGTCAGCCACAGGGTAGAGTGTTGCAGTGCACAACAGGAGGCGCCAGCTGAGCCATTGGTGACAAGAGGTATTTTTCGTGTCTATTCATCAAATGCCATTGTACTCTTAGACACGAGAGCATCCCATTCATTTGTCGCCGCGTCATTTGTGTATGCCTTGGGATTGGATCGTTAGCCCCTTGGAATTGTTTTTGTGTGTTGAGACCCCCATAGCGGGATTTCTTCTTTAGCTCAAGTGTGTAAGGGATGTGAACTAAGGGTAACTGATGTATTGATGGGTGAGAGTTCGTCTCAACTTTTGACTTAATTGTATTGGAAATGAGGGGTTTTGATGTCATACTTGGAATGGATTGGCTTATGTCCTACCAAGCTATGATTGACTGTAATAAGCGTAAGGTGACCTTAACTACGCCAGAGGGGGATCAAATTCGCTTCTTTACAGACCGTGTGAAATAAAGAAGCGTCACTTTTGAAAAATCGGAGAAAAGATGAATTGTGTAGTCTGTTTGCTGGCCATGATTATAGAAGAAGAGGATGGGGAACAGAGACTTGAATTGCCTAGAGTTGTGAAGAATTTCCTAAGGTGTTTCTTGAAGAATATTTGGGTTGCCACCTGAAAGGGAAGTGGAATTTTGTATTGATTGGTTCCGGGCACCGAACCCATTTCCGTTCCACCCTACAGGTTGGCATCGTAGAGTTAACAGAATTGAAGACACAGGTGGAGGAATTGTTAGCCAAGGGATTCATCCGGCCAAGCACTTCACCTTGGGGTGCGCCGGCATTATTTGCAGCTAAGAAAGATGGGACTTGAGAATGTGTATTGATTACAGGAAATTGAACAGGGTGACCATTAAGAATAGATACCCATTGCTAAGAATCGACGAATTGTTTGATCAGTTGAAGGGATCAATGGTGTTTCAAAGATTGATCTACGATCTGGGTACCATCAAGTGAGGATAAGGAAAGAAGACATTCCAAAGACGGCATCAGGACTCGGTATGGTCATTATGAGTTTCTGGTTATGCTTTTGGCTTGACAAATGCACCGGCAGTCCTTTATGGACTTAATGAATCGAGTCTTTAGAGACTACTTGGATGAGTTGTGGTGGTATTCATAAATGATGTCTTGGTGTATTCTAAGTCAGAAGAGAACATGAACAACATTTGAGGCTTGTACTACAAAGGTTGAAAGATCATCAGTTATATGCCTAGCTGAGCAAATGTGAGTTCTGGCTTAGAAAGGTTAAATTTCTAGGACATGTGGTCTCAGAGGAAGGAATAGCAGTGGACCCATCCAAAATTGAAGCTATTTTGGAATTGTCTCAACCGAAGTCCATATTTGAGATCCGTAGTTTCCTTGGGTTGGCAGGATACTACAGAAGGTTTGTCTCGAATTTTTCTAGATTAGCGGCCCCCGCTAACTAGATTAACCCGAAAGGGGATCAAATTTGAATGGAGTGATGTATGTGAAAGATCATTTCAAGAGATAAAAAGAAGATTGACTACTGCACCGGTGTTGGTTATCCCAGAGAGGGGAGCTAGTTACTTGGTATATTGTGATGCGTCACGAGAAGGACTTGGGTGTGTTCTTATGCAGAATGGGTGAGTGGTGGCCTATGGGTCAAGACAGTTGAAGAATCATGAAAAGAATTATCTGGTACATGATTTAGAGCTGGCAGCAGTCATTTTTGCCCTAAATAGTTGGAGACATTACTTGTATGGCGAGAAATTTGAAGTATTCTCGGATCATAAAAGTTTGAAATATATTTTTACTCAGAGAGACCTGAATTTGAGGCAACGGCGGTGGATGGAATATATGGAGGACTATGACTTTGAATTGCATTATCATCCAGGCAAAGCTAATGTAGTTGCAGATGCCTTAAGCAGGAAGAGTAGAAGAACTATGGCTTGTATAGCCGTTAAGAATGGGGATTGATGGGGACATTGAATGAGTTTGAATTGGAACTAAAAGAGGGAGAGGAACAAGGGATGTTGCATACTATGGTCACCCAGCCAGTCTTAATTAATAGAGTAATTGAGGCTCAGAAGTTAGATGAGGAAGCTAATGATGTTTGTAATAAAATAAAGGATCAGGTGGATATTCCAGGCTGGACAGTGGGTGATGATGGAGTGGTCAAATACCAAGGGAGAATCTTTGTGCCCTCCTCTGTTAGAGAGAAAGTCTTGAGGGAATTTCATCATTCCCGGTTAACAGTGCATCCGGGAGGTACAAAAAATGTATCATGACTTAAAGAGGCAGTTTTATTGGGCAGGAATAAAGAAGGGTGTGGCGGAGTTTATTAGCAAGTGTCTAACTTGTCAGCAAGTGAATGCAGAGCATCAAAGACCGGCTAGATTGTTACAGCCTTTGCCAATATCCAAGTGGAAGTGGGAAAATGTCACTATGGATTTTGTGTCAGGGTTGCCAAGGACAAAAAAAGGTTGTGATGCCATATGGGTGATTGTTGATCGGTTAACCAAGTCGGCTAATTTCTTGCCAATGCGAATGACGGATTCAATGGACTCTTTAGCCCGATTATACATTCGGGAAATTGTGAGGTTGCATGGAACGCCAGTGTCTATTGTTTCAGACCGAGACTCTCGTTTCGTTTCTCGCTTTTGGCAGAGTTTTCAAGCAGCCATGGGGGCATTGTTGTGTTTTAGTATGGCTTATCATCCCCAAACTGATGGACAATTGGAACGAACAATTCAAATTTTAGAAGATATGCTTCGAGCTTGTGTGTTTGGACTTTAAAGGTAGTTGGGAGGATCATTTGCCACTGGTGGAATTTGCTCTTAGGTGGGGCGCCCATGACCCCTCAGGGGCGCCCATGCTCTTAAGTGGGTGCCCATGCCCCCACAGGGGCGCCCATGAACTTTAGGAGGGGTGCCCACAGAGACCAGAACACCTTTTCTGATTTTTCTTAACTTGACTTCCTACCTTAGGATTATGAAGGGGTTAGGCATATGTTTGTGTGTGAGACTTTTATTTGATTAATTGTATGGATTTTAAAATGAGAATCAGCTCTTAAAAGTGATTAAAGGTTGATTATCTTAAACCTATGGGATTAAGCTTGTAAAGGGGAATGCTTGCTACCATGAATGAAATGAATTGGAAGCCTACTTTGAGATAAGGGTTTTAATCAAGTAGAATTGTGAATATGCCTTAATGTAAACTAAATGTTAAAGTGTATGAACTTGTGATTGCATTAATGAATTGTGATTTGGCAAAAGGGAGCTCATGTTCATAACATTGAAAGAGGTTGAATGTTTAATGATGCTTAATAAATGTTGTTATGTAATGAATCCTAGAATAAACCGGAATGTGGATTTATGTTGTGGAAAAGTATATGATGTTGAATGTGGACATGTGAATGATGAGATGTAAAATGATGAATGATTGTTTGTGTGACGGGGGCCGTGGTGGGGTGTGGTAAACAGGAAGGGTTTGAGAGTACCCTCGGGTTGAGAGTCCCGGAACCTGCGCAGGGTTTGGTTTCAATGCCAGTGGGTTAGTAGCCCACAACATTATGAGTTTATGGGTTACCCGTGACCTTGGATTATGATCCTAAACGATGGTGTTTGGTTTGCCGTTTCCATTGGGTCTGGACCCATAAAAGATGGTGTTGTGTATACACCCAACCCCCGATGAATTGTGTGACTATGGTTGTGTGATGGATTATTGGAATGTGATAATATGGATGTGAATACATGATTAAATGTTGAATTTGTGATAATGTGGTTGGAAATGTGACTAGATGTAATATTAGGACATTCAATAATGGAGATTGTTTGGAATTGGATGCCATATTGTGATGTCATTAAGTGTTAATAGGTATTGTAAATATGGATATGTGATTAATTTTGATTAAACATTAATAGTGAATTGAAATATGATTTGAGACTCAACAATGAGATTCTAAAGATTAAGTATTGGTTGGAATTGAATTTCTTTTCACAATATTGTTGTGTATAAAGGTACATAGTCTAAAATGGTGATGTCAATGAATGATTTTGATTCTAGAGTATCGGTGGTAACTAGATACATTATAAAATGCTTGCATATGTGGAATACATATCATATATGTTTAATTGAGACTTGTGGGCACAAGTGGACCCGTGCTCACATCTCTACAGACTTTGATGCTAGTACAAGCAATAACAATCAAGTGGGTTGATGTGTTGGGACTAGGAGGTTATGCATGAGCCCTACCAAGCTTATCAAAGCTCTTGGTCATCTACTTTAAATTTCTTTTGGGAATTGTAACGTCGTGCATTTATAAACTCTTTCAATTTGGTTGTAATGGCCATAAGGCCTAAGTTATGTAATCTGGGAATGGTGTATGTGGTTGGTGACATGGTAATAGTCATGGTTAAACTTATGTTATTCTATCTTATGTCTTGGGCTCACTAGCTTATGTTGCGTTGCTCTGATTATGGGATTGGTTATATTAGTGCATGTTATGTGTGTTTATCACTCACCCCTCGGGTCACGAGATCCGGCGCGTGACAGAGAAGGATGAGCCAAACATGTAGAGTTGGCATTTTAGTACAAGTGTAGAAGAGTGGGGCACCTTGGGCGCACAGAACATTGGCGCCCAAGGCTTGGCCGCATGCAACATGGGCGCCCAAGAGTTTGGGCGCACGTCTGAGAAGGTGTTAGGCGCCCGAGCTACAGTAGAAATGACTGGTATGATGTGTTCTGACTTGTGCAGCTGAGCCTCACCTCTATAAACCCTATATTAGGCTAGGGGGGATGGGAAAGGTCTGGAAAACACTGTTGAAGATTAAAATATTATCAAACATATATATATATATATACATGTATAGATGGAAGAGGAAGACTTTTGAGGTTGGAGAGAGAGGAACCCGAGAGAGGAAGAAGGAAGAAGAAACAAAGGGAACCAAGTGAGGGTTTGTATGGTAAGTGTCTCTAACCCTAACCAAAATCAAATTAACCTTGCAAGGATGTAATTAAGCACTCAAGGAACCTATCTATGTGATTTGTTTGTTGTTTAGATCAAAGGGTGAAGAGATTGAATCTTCCAAGTTTAGAAGCTTGAAACTGGAAGAAGACCACTTCTTATTCTTCATCTTTATTCAACTTCAGGTAGGGATTTAATGCCTCATTCTTACATGTGTGATGTGTAAGAAGGACTAGAATAGCATTAGAGAAACCTTTTTAAGTGTTGGTTACATTTATGGAAGATATTGGAAGTTATATACACATATATATGTATGTATAGGTTAAGAGAGTGAAAATGGTGTTTTGATCCATAACTTGACTTTTGGTTGATGAAAACCCAAATTGTTGATTTCCTTTGATGCCTAAGAGACTTGTGGTGATGTTAGAAACATGAAATTTTAGGTATATTAACCTTAACTTGGTTAATTTGAAGCCCCAAGAGTGAAAAATCAAGAAACCAGAAAACAGAGCATGAAACTCGTAACTTGGACCAAGCTGTAGGCGTACAAGAGAGACACAGTTGGGCGCCCAAACCCTTGGGCGCACAAGCCCTTGGGCACACGGCTGAGTGCCAGCTTCGGCGCCCACCGAGCCTAGGTTCGATTTCTGACTTTGTTTACTTTGACCTTCTACCTTAGGTTTATGAAAGAGTTTAGTAACACGTTTTCGCATGAAACTTTTATTTGATTAATTGCATGGATTTAAAAAGGGAAATGTGTTCTAAAAAGTGATTAACGATTTGTTATCTTAAGCTAATGGGATTTAACTTGCAATGGTGAATGAGTGTTACCTTGTGATTATATCTTGATGTAAACTAAATGATGAGGTATATGAACATGTGATTGATACTCAAATTCATAATGATGATAAATGTCGAATGTTTAATAAGGTTTAATCAATGTTGATATGTGATGAATCTTGGGATGAACCGAAAAATGAATATATGATTGAAAGAAATTGAAATGTGAACTTTTGTTAATAAGTAATGGAAATTAAATGAGGCTTGGGTTAAATGAAATGAAGTGATGAAATTAGTTGTGTTCCATGATGAAATGGAATGTCGTTATGTGTGTTGGAAAGTTTATGGTGATGAATGTGAATTGTGATTAAAGAGTATTGAATGTGATGAATGATTAGTTGTGTGCCGGGGGTCGTGGTGGGATGTGAAAATAGGAAGGGTTTTAAGATTACCCTCGGATTGAAAGACCTGAAACCTACACAGGGTTTGGTGTCAATGCTAATGGGTTAGTAGCCCACAACATTGTGTGTGTTTTGGCTCCTCATGGCCCTAGACTGCGATCCTAAATGACGACATCGGTTTATCGTTTCCGTTGGGTATTGGCCCATAAAAGACGATATTGTGGATGCACCCAACCCCCGATGACTTGTGTGGTTATGGCAATGTGATCGAATGATGAATAAGTGTGAATGTGGATGTAGAGATGTGATGGAATGATGAATAGGAGCTAATATGGATATGGTTGTGTGATTGAATGTTGAATATGTGATAATGTGATATGGAACATGATTGGATATAAACTTGGGAAATTTAATAATGAAGAATAATTGGAATTGAATACAACACTATGATGTTATTGAATGACGATAAATACTTACATAAGTTGAAAACTAATTGATATTAATAAATTGTTATGGCATATAGAAAGATGTTGGTGTGTCTATGCATATATGTACATCGGCATGCGTGTGTTGATTACATACCATATATGTTTCTTTGAGGCATCGTGGGCACAAGTGGACCCGTGTTCACGTCCCTACAGATTTTGATGTAGGAATAGGTCATATCAATCAGGTGGGCTGATGGGGTTGAATTAGGAGTGCTTATGCACGAGCCCTTCTAAACTTAGCAAAACTTTTGGTTACTTAGTTTTGTTTTATTTGAAATTATAATATTGTACATTAAGGACTTATTTGATTTGGTGGTAAGGGCCCTAAGGCCTAAATTATGTATTAATGGGAGGAATGTTAGAAGTTTGTGACTTGACTATAGCCAAACTTAAAATTTATGTTATCTCATCTTATGTTTTGGGCTCACTTAGAGGTTTTTGTATTGCGCTAATCATGGGATGGTTATATTAGTGCATGTTATATGTGTTTATCACTCACCCCTCGGGTCGTGAGATCCAGGGCATGACAAGGGTAAAACCTATGATTTATATCAAATAGAATATAAACGAATTTCAAGTTTAAATAAAAGAACTTTTAGATAAAAGACTTATAGAACTAACTAGAAATCAACATTCTACACTACTAGAGATTGGGTGAATGGCGAATGGAAACCTCGGGCGACCGCTTTAAGCGGTCTCTAGAACAGTATTAGCGACCGCTCTAGAGACCGCTTAAGGCGGTCGCTTAAACTGCTGTCGCTAATTCCCGTGCCGCAAGGTATCGACGACGAAAAAATTCGCACGACCACTTTAAGCGGTCGCTAATACTGTTCTAGCGACCGCTTTTGCGACCGCTTAAAGCGGTCGTTGATTCTCTAATTATATCGAACAGAACGCCTCCCTCTTTTTCCTTTCCTTCCCTCCCTCTTTTTCCTCTCCCTCCCCCGCGCTCTCTCTTCTCTCCCCCCTCTGCCGTGCCGGAGGTGTCCCGCCGCTGCCGCCGCTGCCGTCGCCGGAGGTTTATTTCTTTCGCTCTCTTGCGCTCTCTCTCTCTCTCTCTCTTGCTCTCTCTCTCTCTCTCTCTCTCTCTCTCTCTCTCTCTCTAATAAACATGCACTAATATTTTTTTTTTTGTTTATTATAGTTTTTTTGGAGGTTAAGTCAACACTACACCAGGTTTGGATTTTTTTTTTTAGTTTGAAATTTTTTTTATAGTTTCTGTATTTTTCATGTTTATTGTTGGATAAATGTAAATAAATTTTTTTGTTTTTGTGGTTAGGGGTTTGATGATTATCTATACATGCATGTATATATTATTGTTTGTTTAATTTTTTTTATTTTAGTTACTCTTTAACTTGTTTATTTCATGTGTATATTGTGTAATTTTTTTTTTATGTATGTTGCTGTTCTTTTTAATTTTTTTTTAATTTGCTATTTTTTTTCTATTTTTTTTGTTTGCTGTTTTTTTCTGTATTTTTTATTTGCTGTTTTTTTAATATTCTGTTTTTTAATTTTATTTTATAAAAATTGGTATGTTGGAAGAAAAAAAAAAGAGATTTTAGAAGAAAAATTTAGTGAGTGGGAAAAATTGTTGTGTTTTGTGCGGTGAGTAAAAAATTTATATTTTATTATCTTATAATTTGTGTTTGTAGAAATTTATAAAATTTTGTATTATTTTACTGTACTCCAAAAGTTGCCAGTATAAACGATAAATTTAAAGGATTTGGGGGAGTTTTGTAAATTTCATGATTTGCAAGTTATACCGTTAAATTAAAATTTAATGATTTAAATTAATTTAAATTTTTTTAATTAAATAATATAACTATATCTGTAATATTGAATTAAAATTCAATAAATTTAAAATTCTGAGGATACTATGAAATTCTCAGAATTTCAAAATTCTGAAGATAGAATTAGAACGTTACAATAAAATGAAAAAAAAATACTTATTTAATTTTTTATTTAATTATTAAGATTAAAATTATAAAAATATAATGAATATTTAAATTCTTATAATTTAATTACCTATTTTTAATATGATAGGTAAAATATATTATAAAATAATAACTTAGAAGAAATATAATAATGTGACCACTTGACATGAAAAACAAAGAAATTAACATCTTGTGATACTTGAAAAATTATGCATGTGACCTTTTGTCACATCAATCCTCATAGATGAAGTCAAATTTTTGACCTGGGAGCTATTTTTTTGGGGCGTTAAACTTGGGCTTAAAAAATTATATTTAATGAATAAAAATAAAATAATATATATACAAATAGTATAATCAATTGAATTTTAAATTTTAGATTATATAGGAGTATTTAGTTTATTAAAAATATTAAAAATTTTTATTAACTATTTTTAATATCTTTCAATTAAATTTTGCCACGTGTTACTTTTTCACTAATTTATTTTTTTAACCATTTAAACACTATCATATAACAACTAAGAGAAAATAAAATTTTAAGGAGATTTTTTTTGTAATTGACTAAATTTTAAAGAGATTGATTTATAACTTAAATTTTTTAATTCAAAATTTATATATACCAATATTAGTTTTTTTTTCTAATAAGACTAATTATTTTTAAAAATTTTTGAGGAATCAAATTATAATATAAATATTTTTTAATAAAAAATTTACATACATAAATATCATTTTTTTTTCTAATAAGACTAATTATTTTTAAAAATTTTTGAGGAATCAAATTATAATATAAATATTTTTTAATAAAAAATTTACATACATAAATATCATTTTTTTTTAAATCAGAGATGTCACCCGGGCCCACCACAGCCTTGTCCGCGTCAACCCTTGGGATGGTTTTACAAGTTAAGAAAATCAAATATTAGTCAATTTTTTTTATTATTACTTTTTGTCTATACAATATTTTTTTATTAATTTTGTTTATTTAATAATTTTAAAGCATAGTAGTCACGTTTAAAAATTTATAAACAAATACTTCAAATAAAAAAATCACCCATAGATGAACCCAAAAAAAAAAAAATTGACTTTTTTATTTCTCTTTTTACAGTGGGTAAGTTCTCTTATTTTCAATTATTTCTTTATAAATATCACAGAATGAGGGTAAAACACTGTTAAATTTGTAATACATGTAAAACTTCATAATCTAACTCTTGCTGGGAGGACTCATGCCTCTTCCGCTTTCAACTGGTAGTTCGACTGGTATCTTATACTTCATTAATTCTACTATATTATTTATTTTTAAATTAATTAAATTAAATAAATTATAACATTTATCAAAAATAATTTTAGTTTAATAAAATCTTTGAATAAAATAATTCATTTTTAATGTGATGCAACAAAAATAGATTAAGTATTGAAATTAACAAAATATTTATAATAGAAAAGAAAAAAAAGAGTGAAAACAAATTTTTTTTGTTTAAGTTTTTTCTGTAAACAAAAAAAAATAAAAATAGATATATCAAACACGTTTTTGTTATCTATTTTCAAAAATCTATAAATATAAATGGGGAAACGACAAATACAAAGGCTACCAATAGGAAACTTTTATTATGGTTTAATTATTATTATTAGGTGTCTGGCAGGACGAACCTATTCATGAAACGAGAGAAGATTTTTTCTCCACTCATCAAATTAAAAAGTCATAAAAATAAAAGTAAAACGAAGAATGTTAATTTTGAAATAATAAATAGAAAGTGAATGTAATTACGGCAATTGATATATTTTGTATTAATTGTTCTTCACTACGAAATTAACTTTGTAATTTTGTAAAAACAAAAAATGACAAAGGGTAGAGAGAGTTTTTGAAGTAGTGCTAACATCTTCACCCAATATGGTAATTTTTATAAATAAATTGATTAACTTACCTTACGGAAATTAAATTATATTATGATATTTATAATGTTAGACAATAATACTAAAAATATGAGAATTAATATATAGTTTAATGTAAAAATAATATATAGTTTGAAAAAAGTATAAAAAGTTAGTAAAAGTTGATAGATTTTTTAATAAATTAAATACAATAAAGTTTGTAAACTTTTAAACATATTACTTATTTTCATAAAAAGAATACATTTAAATAAGAATGGATGCATAAGACAAAAAAAAAATTAATAATAATTTTCACTTGTATGTAAGTTCTCTTATTTTATAACATTTTCATGAATGTAAATAGCATACTTAAAAATTATTAAAAAAAATATTATAAAAAATATTAAATAAAAAGTATCATAAATAGGAAATAATAATACTAAAAAATATTAATATCGTAATATTTGTTGTTAATTTATATATTTTGAATTAAACAATAATACTAAAAATAGTAAGATTAGGTAAATAATAATATTAAATTACAATTTTTAGGTTCATTAAATATTTATATTAGTTAAAATATTAAATAACGAATTAGAATATTGATAATATAATTAATTTAGGTTAAATTAGACGCTTTCAATTAATATTGTAATGGCTGGTTACTCAAATGATTGAAAATACTTTTATTATTTGAAATCATAGTTTGATTTATGTTATAATGAGTAAATATTGAATTGTTCGTAATATCTATTGTTAATTTATTTAATTTGTATCGTATTATTTTATTTGTTGTATATTTGATCTTCGGATAATTTATTGAAGTGTTATTTTTTTGAATAGCAATAATTAACTCTAATTAACTCTAATTATAAGAAAACCCCTAATCTTGCGTGGGCCTAATCCAACATTTTTCTTGGGCCTTCTTGGGCCTAGTCCAATCCAATACGAATACGATAAGAAAATTAGGTCAAACAATAATATTATAATATTGTTTCTAGGTAATTTACTGAATAATATAGTAATTAATTACACAAGCAGCAGTAGTTAATTAATAATATTTAATTAGTTCAATTAGTAACTACAATAAAACCCCTAATCTTGCCTGGGCCCAATCCAACATCTTGCTTGGGCCTAGTCTAATCCAATACGAATACGATAAGAAAATTAGGTCAAACAATAATATTATAATATTGTTTCTAGGTAATTTACCGAATAATATAGTAATTAATTACATAAGCAGCAGTAGTTAATTAATAATATTTAATTAGTTCAATTAGTAACTACAATAAAACCCCTAATCTTGCCTGGGCCCAATCCAACATCTAAATACTTTATTCTAAGTTAGAAAACAAACAGACATTGAGAACTACTTTATTTTATTCATTTGCATATATTAGTGAAACTTAGACCCGTTTAAGAATCTCGTACGCCACCTGTTTGGTCATCCTTAGGTAACGGATTAGGTCTTTGACCAGGTTCATTGTCCTTTCGATGAACATGCGGGGATTGACGTACGTGAATCTTGAATTGTCCAGTATGGACAGTTTGGGAATGCAATTATCCATCCTGTCTTCAACAACTCATGTACTGTCCTATGTTAGATGAAGCTTTGGTTGACGTCCTGTTGTTCTTCGGTTGCGTACACAGGGTACGACTGATGTCGTCTGTGTATCGTGTACTTGAAGAACCACGCGGACATGCTGCCGAAATTTTATCTAATTAGGGGACAAAGGCATTGAATTGTTGAGTGCAAGTTAGATCGTGTATTCTCGAATGGGATAGGACCAACCACTCTGTAATGAGGAGGTAAAATTTAAGACTAGGTGTTTTGCATATGGCACTACATTTTATAGTAATGACATTTTTTTCCTCTTGGGACTCCACAGATACTCTAAGCGAGATGGATAAGAGTTGGATTGATTTGCCGAATAGGATGTCCCCGGCACCACGAGCAATGACCGGGGTTGAATTGCTGGCCAAGATGGAGCGGGAGCAAATTCGAACAGTATATGACTTTCAGGATCTGTTAGCCCCCCCGCTACCATCTATTTCTGGTGCAAATAGGAACCGAACCCATAATTGGAAGAAGAAAAGTATTTTCTATGAGTTGCCCTACTGGAAAGACAACTTACTCAGGCACAACTTGGATGTCATGCACATTGAGAAGAATGTTTGCGATAATATATTGTGGACGATCCTTGGTGTTAAGGGGAAATCAAAGGATAATGCTAATGCTCGACGTGATTTGCAGGAGATGGGATTGAGAACTCCATTGCACTTGCAGCCGGGAGAGTCCAACAGGGCATACATGCCACATGCACAGTACACCATGAGCAAGGAGGAGAAGGATGCGTTCTTGTCAATTCTGAAAGGCGTGAAGGTACCTGATGGATATTGCTCGAATATTTCAAAGCGAGTTAACATGAGCGAACGGACGTTACAGGGTTTGAAAAGTCATGACAACCACGTCCTGCTTCAACAGTTGTTGCCTATAGCAGTAAGGAATTGTTTGCCTAATAATGTTGTGCAGCCGTTGATCGAGCTCAGTAATTTCTTCAGGCAGTTGTGTTACAGAGTAATCCGTACAGAAGATTTAAAGGGTCTGCAGGACAAGATTGCTTTGACACTGTGTCATGTAGAGAAAATTTTTCCGCCGGCATTTTTTGATGTCATGGTTCACTTGACTATACACCTAACTGAAGAAGCCCGACTTGGTGGCCTTGTCCAATTTAGGTGGATGTATCCGATCGAGCGATATATGAACACATTGAAGAGGTATGTGCGGAACAAAGCTCGACCGGAGGCATCCATAGCGAAAGGATATTTGATGGATGAGTGCATAAATATTTGTGCGGCATATCTAAATGATGATGTCCAAGCGACTTTTAGCAGGTCGGAGCGGATACGGTTGATTTACATACCTAATACACGGTTGTGTACTTTTTTATCCGAACAAGGTAGATTTTAAATTTATTTTTCTTTGTATTTTGAAATTATAATAAGTTTAAATTGTGAACAATTAGGGAGCCATGTTTGGACGCTCTAGGAGGAGGACTGGTCCTAGGACGATGGCTGAGCGTCTCGGGCTATCCTGTGTCGGGAGTAGCTCAGCAGATGCTATCCCACCTTCACCCCCTATGTCCACGCGTCCTTCAGTGACTGACACAGATGCAGGTAAAGTTCTTTAATTTCGGAATGTATCTTATCCAACAACAGTAGGTATATTCTGTTGTTTTATCATGTAACAATTTGTTTGAAATAGATTCTCCCACTCCGAGCAGGCTTTCGAGGTCTGGCAGAGGGCCTTCGAAGGGATTGCCGCAGTGGAACTGCGGATCTCAGTGGATGACCGTTCAGTGGGATGACATGCCCCATCCCATTGGGAAGGATGGACGGTCTCTGATTTCACAGCTCGGACATTTGGTCCGGAATCCGATCAGATTCCCGTTGACCACCCTCGAGTGGGATTGTTTCCCAGATTCTACGTTTGAGGGTCTATGGACCGAGGTACAGGTATGAAAATTTTATATTCTAATTGTACGTGGTTTATGTGCTGAAACTTGTAACAAATAATATTCTACAATTTGTCATTTTTAGACCAATGTAGTTGATGTTCCTCCAGACTTCCGGGACGTTATGTTCGCCAAGTGTCGAAAGATGTGGAAGGATCATAAAAATAAGATTAAAGATAAATACTGGAAAGGTCATGAGAATGACCCTGACATCCTCCAGCGGGTCCCACCGGGCGTTCTTCCCCACCAGTGGGCTGAGCTCGTCAGGTATTGGTCGAGTCCCGAGGCACATGTGAGTAGATTGCGAGTTAATTATTTTTCCTTAAGTTTTGACGTTATCAAGCGTAAATTACAAAAAGTAATCGAAAAAAACTTAAAATAGGCGGAGGCCCAAAGGAACTCGCGAAATCGAGGATTGCAGGGGCCGGGGCACAAGGAGGGGACTCGACACTTTTCTCAGGTTCGCCACGAGATAAAAACATGAGCTTATCACGCCAATAGCAACTTTTTTATTTATCTTTTTTAATGATAGTAAATTATTAACATATAATTTACCTTTCAACAGAGGACAGAGGAGGGCCTGAGGACAGATCGGATGTCCATGTGGTTGGCGACTCGACGTACTGATTCGCCGGAGGTTCAGGCTATACAGGTAACAAATTTTAATATTTTGTCCAATCAACATATAATTTAATTTTTTCTTTAGATAATATAGTTAGTTATCTTGTTTTTTCTATTTCGGCTTGTTTGCATTAGGCGCAGTTTAATGCACGTCTAGATGAGCTGTCGCTAGATGAGAGGGAGTCTGAAGAGAGGAGGGACGAGATATTTTTCTCCATTGTCGGACGCGATGGTCATGGATACACGCTTACGCGGGGCCCAGGTATTCCACGCCGATCCGTCACACGAGCAGAATCATCTTCTCAGGCCAGACGTCGCGATCAAGATCTGCTGCAGACTTTTCGAGCTGAGATGGACACGCGAGAGGCAACACTTCGGGCCGAGATGATGGCTGAGATGGAGAGGCGCCTCTCTCAGAGTCAGAGCCATCCACCTCGTCCTCCTCAGGTTAAAAATTTTATTTCTCGTTACTATTACTCATTAAAATTATATAAATTTATTTATTCATGTCTTCTTAATTATCACGTTCTAATTTCATTATTATTTCATTGTAGGACCCGGATGATGGCGGATGGCCCTCTTGGACTGATTAGGATTTATTTGTATGTATTTTGATCAGTACATTTATATATATTTTTGTTTTTGTATTTTGAACATTTGTATATAATAAAATTTTATTTTAATTGTAATCTAATTTGATATTGTGTTTGTATATATAATCATAATTAGGAGATATGTTTTTTTTTTAACTGATTTTATGAAAAATTTCATTAATTCCATGTGCAATTTAATAAATTAAATTTAATATAAATATTTATACATAAGTAATTAAATATAATAGTTATTATAAATAATTAATAACTATTAAATAAATAATCATTATAAATTAAAAATAAATTATTATTAAATCATTTTTTTAAATAATTTGATTTGTAAAACAAATTATTGAGATCTTATTATAACAAAATTTAAATTATAATTATTAAGATTTTTAAATAATTTAAATCTTTTTTTTTTTTAAATTACTTATAATTAGCGACCGTACGTGGCGGTCGCTAGTAGTCCATTCGGGTCGTGAATACTCATTGGTGCAAAACTTATTGCGACCGCTACTCAGTATTTAGCGACCGCTAACTACGATCGCTAATGATTCGCGCCATATTCGTGCCACTAACAGTATCTTTGCGCCAAACAAACAGCGACCGCTTTTTCAGTATTAGCGACCGTTCTGAGCGGTCGCTAGTACCCCTACGTCTAAACTCGAGCGGTCGCAAATAATTTAGCGACCGTCATAGCGGTCGCTAATACTTTTTAGCGACGAAGCAAATGCGACTCGTTTGACGCGGTCGCTAAGCCGTCGCTAATACTTTTAGCGATCGCTTTTTCACCTTTAGCGACCATCTTTGGCGGTCGCTATTTCCACAATTTCCACTAGTGCTAGTCTTTTTTTTTCTTCTTTTGCAGTGAATCACAATAAAAGAAAAAAGAGGTAAACCTAGGATGGTCATTAATTATAACAAATTAAATTAAAATCTAATATTTGATGGGTATGTTATACCTAAAAAAATGTTTTAGTAACTCAAACCAAAGATGCTAAAATATTTAGTAAGTTTAATTATAGATCAAATCAGGCTTATAGAAGAATCAAAACCATTGACTGCCTTCTTTCCACCATTTGGCCATTACCAGTGGACAGTCTTACCATTTGGAATTTATAATACGCCACAAATATTTCAAACAGTGATAGACGATATCTTTAAAGATCTTAAAGATTTATATCTTGCATATATAGATGATATATTAATATTCTCTAAAAACAGAGAGGAACATAAGCATCATTTAGAAATAGTTCATAAAACATTTTTTAGATAATTGAATAATTCTTACTCCAAAAAAGATTGAGATAGAAAAAAGAAGTGTAATACCCCGAACTTTTGTGTTAATGTAAATAGATGATTATTCAAACGTTTTGAGGTAATAGTATGTTGATTAAGTGGTATTCACATTAATTGTACTTTAAAGTTGGGAACTTTGAGAAGGATGAGCCAAACATATGAGAGTTGGCATTTTAGCACAAGTGCAAAAGAGGGGGGCACCTTGGGCACACGAAACATGGGCACCCAAGGCTTGGGCACATGCAACATGGGTGCCTAAGAGTTTGGGTGCATGGTTAAGAAAGTGTTGGACGCCCGAGCTTTAGCAGAAGTGACAGGTATGATGTGTTCTGACTTGTGCAGCCGAGCCTTAACCCTACACACCTATATCTAAGCTAGGAGGGTGGAAAAATCTGGAAGGCACTGTGGAGGGATTAATATATTATCAAATATATATATATATATATATAAATGTGTATGATGCAAGAGAAAGAGAGAAATGTTAGCTTGAAAGAGGGTGACCGGGAGAAGAAGAAGAAAGGAGAAACAAGAGCACCAAGTGAGGGTTTGAATGGTAAGTGCTTCTAGCCTTGATTAAAAGCTAATTAACTTTGCAAGAATGCAGTTGGATACTCAAGAAACCCATCTATGTAATTTGTTCGTCACTTAGATGAAAGGGTGAAGAGATCAAACCAATCAAAGTTGGGAGCTTGAAATCGGGAAGAGACCACCCCTTGTTCATCATCTCTATTGGGTTTGAGGTAGGGATTTTATGCTCAATCTTACATATATGATGTGTAACAAGGTTTAGAACAACACTTGAGTAACCCCAGCAAGTTTTGATTTCATTTAAGGAAGAAAATGGGAGTTATATACACATACATGGTTTAAGAGAGAGAACATGGGGTTTGATCCATAACTTAGCCCATAGTTGATGAGAACTCAAATAGATGGTTTCTTTTGATGCTTATAAGACTTGTGGTAATATTGGAAACAAGAAACTCTAAGTATCTTGCCATAAACTTGGTAAATTTGAGGTGCTAAGTGTGGAGAATGAAAGATCCAGAAAACAGAGCGTCACTTGAACCAAGCTGTGGGCGCACGAGATGTTATCAGTTGGGCGCCCACCTTCTTGGGCGCACAAGGTATGGGTGCACAAGGTGTGAATGCACAAAGTGTGGGCACCCAAGATCTTGGGCGCACAACTGAGTACCTGTTGGGTGCCCACTGAGCCTAGAAAGGTTACCGGACTTAGTTCATTTTGGACATCCTACTATAGAGTTATAAAGAGTTTGGTTTCATGTTTTTACATGATGTTTCATTTGTCTAAATTCTATGAATTGGAAAGGGGAACATGTTCTAAAATGTTAATAAGTATTGTTTACTTTGAGATATAAAAGAGTATGAATTGAAGCGTGAACTTTTGTTAATAAGTGATGGAAATTAAATAAGGTTTTGAATAATTGAAATGGAAAGACAAAGTGTGATGAGCTATATGATGAATTAAAATGTGTTTTGAATAAGGGAATTAAACATTAAATGTTGTTAAATGTTAACTATTTGTTAATGTTTGATCTTTGTTGATATATGATGGTAAATAAATAAGGCTTGGAATAAATGAAATGAAGAGATGAAATGAGTTGTGTTACATGATGAAATGGAATGTGGTTATGTGTGTTGGAAAGTTTATGGTGATGAATGTGAATTGTGATTAAAGAGAATTGTATGTGATGAATGATTGATTGTGTGTCGGGGGCCGTGGTGGGGTGTGAAAATAGGAAGGGTCTTGAGATTACCCTCGGGTTGAAAGTCCCGGAACCTGCGCAGGGTTTGGTGTCAATGCCAGTGGGTTAGCAGCCCACAATATTGTGTGTGTATATGGGTTACCCATAGCCCTGGACTACAATCCTAAACGATGTTGTTCGATTTATTGTTTCCGTTGGGTCTGGACCCATAAAAGACGGTGTTGTGTATGCACCCAACCCCCGATGACTTGTGTGGTTGTAGCCATGTGATTGAATAATGAAATAATGATACTATGGATGTAATTACGTGATTGAATGATGAATAAATGGTAATATGGATGTGGATATATGATTGAATGTTGAATATGTGATAAGGTGGTATGGAATGTGATTTGATTTAATGTTGGGAAATTCAATAATGAATAATAATTGGAAATGTATGCAATAATATGATGAGGATGAATGATGATAAATATTGGCGTAAGTTGAAAACTAATTGAAAATAATGAATTGTTATAGCTTATAGAACGATATTGATATAACTATGTATACAAGAATTATTGGCATGCATGTGTTGGTTACATACCATATATGTTAGTATGTAGCATCATGAGCACAAGTGGACCCGTGCTTATGTCCCTACAGATTCTGTTGTAGGAATGGAACACACTAACCAGGTGGGCTAATGGGGTTGGACTAGAAGTGCATTTGCATGAGCCAATCCAGACTAGTAGAACTGTTGGTTATTTAAGTTGAATATTTATTTGATGGTTGTAATATTATTAAATTGAGAGACTCAATCGATATGGTTGTAAAGGTCCTAAGGCCTATGTAAAGCTTAAATGAGAAGAATATGTTATAGTTTGAGGCCTGGCACTAGCTGAGGCTAATTTCATATTATCTAATATGTATTGTGGCTCACCAGGAGTTGTTGCGTTGCTCTGATCATGGGATGGTAGTGTTAGTACATGTTATGTGTGTTTATCACTCACCCTTAGGGTCACGAGATCTGGGGCATGACAAGAAGACATTCTCAAAATTCTTATAGAACAAAAAGATTCTGAAGAACTAATATATGGATATAATTTTGGAAGGTTCAAACAAAATGAAGTTAATTATATTATTTTCAAAAAAGAACTCTTAGCCATAAAAATGGTATAAAGAGGTTTTAAATTTATTTAGCTCCTACTAAGTTTTTGATAAGAACAGATAATCAAACAGTTAAAAACATTTTTAAAAAGAAGAGAGTTGAAGATAACCCTAGAAGAATTAGATAGTCTAATTACATTTCTCAATATTCATTTAAAGTTGAACATATTGGATCTATTAAAAATGTTGTTGCAGATTATCTTAGCAGGTATTCGACGGATATTAAGACTAATAGAATTTTAAAATATTTAGAAATCTTTAGAACAACCAAACAAGGCTAAGATGTCCAAAGCAACCTGCTCTAAGGGTAAAAACATTCCACAAGAGCATGTCTCATGGAAGCTACATTCCAGCAGTGCTAAAAAAACCATTTGCCTTAGCAAAAGAAGGAATTCCAAATTTCTTCAATCCTAGTTTGGAGAGCAGACTCCAAAATTTCTTGAATAAAATATGAAAAAGTCATATTTTAGGAAAAAAAAAACTATAAATTCTACAAAGTAATAACAGGAATGGTATATGAGCTAAAAAAGTTTCAAGACAAAGTTAATAATTGTTGAAAAAATTGTCAAGAAATATGATTTCAAAATTTAATTTTAGAAACTTCATTATTTGATTACCAAAGAATTTTTAAAATTCAGCGAATTATGAAAATTTTGGAAATATCTACAAGTAATGCTCATTTTAAAAAAGTCAAAAGAATTAAACTTTATGAAGAGGTTAAAAAAAAAATCCTCCCTGGAGCAATATTTTCAATTGTTGATAATTATGTTAATGATCAAATGATTAAACCAATCCTACAAAATTTTTTGATAAAATTAGATATAATCCTATTTTTCATATCCAAAAAATTAAGTTCAACCTTTAATTAGACAACTGGAGGTTCTACACAATTGACTAGGGGAGGTCTAACATAATTGATTGGGTTTTGGTGAAAAAAATCATCTTCAATTCACTGGAGGCAACAACCTCTCAAGATTTTCCAACACTAATCAAAGCCATGATTAGCAAAATTTCCTATGGCTTTAAAAAAAAAAAGTCATGGTGTTTAAAGTTTATAGTTTTGTAGGTGGTGACATAATAAAAGATTTTTTGATCCATACCAAACCTGAAAATTGAAGGAACACTCCTCGTTCGATACTAATCTTTCCTCTAAAAAAAGGAAAATGGGATATAAAAAGAAGATGTCATTTCAGAAGAATAAATTCCGTTATGGTCTTGGGTAGAAACAGTGTACTAGGTTAAGATTCTATAAAATATGCCAGAAAAGCATATGGCTATTGATAGCAAGAGATTATTTGTATCTTCTGTTCCATTAATATTCTGAACTCCCTAAAATCAAAGAAAAAAAGCATTTGACTTTTAAACAAAATTAGTCATATGGAAATTGATGCATCATCAGAGATGATCAGTAAGAAAATTTGAAAAAGAAAAGGATTTGGAAGCCATTGTCTTAGCTGAAGAAGCCTAAGTAGAGCACGATTATTAGGAAAATATGGATGAAGAGACTTGGTACAACATAAAGAATATAATGAAATGCTAACAAAAGTTAAACCATTGGTATCAACTAGCATAATAATTAGCGAGTAAGATTCTGAGTTTTTAATATAGTAATTAGTGAGAGTTGTGAATTTTCTAAGCATATCATCAACTGGTATCAAAGTCTAGACAGTTCTAAGGGCATAATTGTAAGCATTCTATTCCATGAAGGTATGTTATTTAATTATTATTTAATTACCAGAAATTTATAAGATTTTTTCTTAATTACTTGTATAGTCCAATGTGATCCCTAGGAGTTATTTTTTGATTCCTGAAATTTAACAGGTTACGGGGGCTATTTGGAATGTTTAGGGAGTGTTAGTGCAAGTTACCTTTATTATTATTACTCTTATTATTATCATAACTATTTGTATTATTATTGTTATTATTATTATTGTAATTATTATTATTATTATAGTAATTATTATTTAAATTATAATTATTATCATAATTATTTGAATTATTATTATTAAATTTCTCATTAGGAGTTTGTGTATACAACAATAATGCCGTAATTAATTTTTATTAAAAATAGAAAATTAAAATTTAATACTTTTTCTAAAAAATTGATCGAATTTAATAGAATAGCTTCCATATTATTTTAATTTACTTTAATCTCATTATGTATTAATTTCATTACGTACCAATTTCATTTAATTTATGAGCCATCTCGACGGCATGCAGAGGAGATACAAATGCATAAGTTCAATATTATTAAAAATTTTTTATTATATTATTTATTAAAATAATTTTGTAAAATGAATTGCATATTTTATAAAAAATTTATATTTCATATTAATTAAATTGATTGCATATTTCGTATTGATTTAATCCATTTACTTATTTCATTATTACTTTGATTAACGATATTAAATTAGTTTAGTTAAATTTGATTATTAAATTATATTATTTATTAAAAGTAATTGAATAAAATATCTTTCACACTAATTTAACTAATTTAATTACATTATTTTTTTAAATTTAAAAATTTCATTGTATAATTAACTTAATTAATTAATTACATTTCCAGTCACTTTAAAATTTTAGGATTGATTGTCTAATTAAGTCCTCAACAAGCATAGTAATACTCAACATTAAAAACTCAACAATAACAATAACAACAATTTTTTTTTTTATTGGTAAGTAAATGAGATTTAGATTAATGGAGATAATTACAGTATCTAAGGGGCATTCCCATGTATATAAAAGTTCAAGTATTAATAGTATCTATACAAGAGTTGGAGAGACCCCAATTAGTGCAAAAGTTCCTATCAAAAGTATTACAATTCAGTTTCATGGACTGAGAAGCTCGAACTCTAACTTCATGTTTGATGACCTTGAGTATGCTGCCCATGGTGCTAGAGGTACCTTTGAATTTTCGTGCATTTCTCTCCAGCCATATGTGATGGATTGTAGCCAACTAAGCTAGTTTACATATAAAGTTTTCCATAGACTTACCGTTAAATTCTCCAATGGCTCAGTTGATTTCATTCACCCAACAATAATAACATATTCAACCATTCAACATTACCCAAAAACCAAACAACATATTCAATGTTAAACAAAAGTAGTCCAATATATATTATTACGAAAAAGAGTATATCCGCGAGGTCTATAGTTTTTATTCAACAATAAAAACCCAACAACAACAAGATATTTATAAAAAAATAAAAAATAAAAACAGTATACAAAATGCTAAAAAAAAATCAGGGCATGTAGTTTTCATAAAAAAATGCAAAACAATAATCTGCATTTACAATAGATTCAACAATAAGACAAAAACAAATACATAACCTATAGTTTATAAAAAAAACAAAAAAAATATATAAAAAAAATTACAACAGTACACAAAAAAAATACAACAACAAGCCAATAGTAGTTTCAACATTCCAAAAAAAAAAAAAAAAAAATGGAGAACAATAATCTTTGTTTACAACATATTCAACAACAAAATTAAAAAAATACACAACCTGCAGTTTATAAGAAAATAGTATATAAAAAAATTACAATAGTATCTAAAACAATGATTACAACAACCAGGAAAAATGAGTTTCAACATTCAAAAATAAATTATATTTAATTAAAATAAATAGTATACAAAAAAAAAGTAGCCATACCTAAATCCGAAAGGAGGAAGAGAAGATCAACTCAAATATTAGACTTTAACAAACTCAATTCGGCAAAAAATGAAAAATTAAAAAAAAAATAGTGCATATATATAGAAAGAGTGAGCTGGGGAGGGAGAATGAGGGAGGAATCACATGTCAAACGACTACAGCAAGTTCTGGTGAGTGGCAGCGGCGTCCGGCGACCGAGAGGCAGGAGATCTGGCGTGAGAACAAAGGGTAGGCGAGAGAAAGGAAAAGAGAGAGGGAAGAAAAAAAGAGAGGAGGGAAGGAAAAAGAGCCTGTTCAGATTTTTATGCTTAGTGTTAGCGGCCGCTACAACGACCATTACAAGTGGTTGCTAATAGATCTTTTGCAATCGACAACAGCGGTCACCTAAGTTTGGTTGTCGCCAATACTCCTACCGCATATCACTTGGCAACCACCAAAGCAGTCGTTAAAAGGCCATTTATGATCGCCAAAAGTGATCATCCAATTTTTGTCTCCATCAAAACTGCTTTCTCTAGCAGTGGATTAGTATAATTTTTTGTCACTAAACCTTTCCCGACTAACTTTTGTTGATTAAATTCTGACCAATTTTGGATTGGTGGAGGAAAGTTATTGCGACTAAAATTGTACTTTTATTCTTTCTTGTAGTACCATTTAAAGAAAAAATGTTTAATCAAGTCCTAAAAATATTTCAAAAATTTTATGGTATTAGAGAATTTTAAAAATTTATTTCGGGTTTTATGAGAGAATAAAATTCTAATTCTGACATTTAAAAAAACATATGAATATTTTGCTGAATTTAAATTTTAAAGTTCAAAATTTTCAGGATTTTATACAAACATACGCATACGCCTATCCACGTAAGTGGCTAGGCTTGGTACAACAGTATGCCCTCAACCAAATTTCGCACGACCGACTTTGATTAAATTGGTTTGAGGACAACTTGAATCGGCATATCCCAGCACAGCGACCATAAGAGATGGCACGAGGAGGTCACCCTTTTTTTTCCCCCTCCAAAGAAACAAGTAATCATATGAAAAAACCCATTTATAAAGCAAATATAATTCATATAGGTATATGAGTTAGAACCATAGGGATTAGATGAGCTACACATAAATTAGTTCGAACATCTTATGTTATAAAAAAATTAGTATTGTAAATAAATTCTCGTAAATTAAGGTACTATTTGGTATACCTGATTTGAACTCATTTTTCATTTTACAATTTTAAAAATAAGAAAAATAGTTCAAAACTTATTTGGTCATTTATGTTTTCAAAATCTGTTTTAGAAAATATAAAATAAATTTACACATGAAATACAAAATGATAAAAATTTATTTTTAGCATTTTTAATCTAAAATAAGAAAAATCTCGAGACACAAAAAATTAAAACCAAACCAAACCAAGCCTTTCCCATTAGATGGGGCCGGCTATATGGATTTGTCGACGCCAATTAGATTTGTTTAGGGCTATGTCCTCTGATAGATCTACGTAGGTCAGGTCATGTTTAATAGTTTCTTTCTAACTTCTCTTGGGTCTTTCTCTACCTCTCCTACTCCTACCAATCTCCATACTTTCACACCTTCTAACAAATCCCTCCGCTGGACGCCTTCTAACATGGCCAAACTATCTTAATCGATTTTCTCTCATTTTATCTTCAATCGGTGCTATTCCTACTTTACCCCTAATCTCCTCGTTCCTAATCATATCTTTCCTTGTAATCCCGCACATCCATCTTAGCATCCTCATCTCCGCAGCTGCCATCTTCTGACCATGATTATGCTTTACTGCCTAACACTCTGATCCATATAGCAGCGCCGGTCTAACCACCACCTTATAATACTTTCCTTTCACCTTGAGGGGGACTTTTCGGTCGCACAAGACCCCCGAACCCCTCCTCCATTTGGTCCACCCAGCTTGAATCCTGTGACTTACATCAGTATTAATCCCTCCATCTTGTTGCACCATAGATCCAAGGTACCTAAATTTGTCTTTCTCTACAATCTTTTGTGTGCCTAAACTTACTTCTATACTACCCGTTATCCTACTTTGACTAAACTTACATTTCATATATTCTGTCTTGCATTGGCTTAGCCTAAGCCTTTTGTCTCTAACGTTTCTCACTACAATTCTAGCTTAGCATTCACTTATTCTCTCGTCTCATCTGCTAAAATAATATCATCTGCAAATAGTATACACCACAGCATCTCATTCTGAATACGTCTTGTAATCTCATCCATAACTAAAGTAAATAAGTACGGGTTTAACGCTGAGCCTTAGTGTAAACTAATCGTGATAGGGAACTCGTTAGTCTCTCTACCAGTCATCCGTATAGATGTCATGGCTCTATCATACATGTCCTTTATTGTCTCAATATATGTGACACAAGCTCATTTCTTTTTCAATACTCTCCATAGAATCTCCCTAAGAACCTGGTCATATGCCTTCTCTAAATCGATGAACACCATATGTAAATCTTTTTGACCTTCTCTATACTATTCCATTAACCTCCTCAAGAGAAAGATAGCCTCCATGGTTGATCTTCCAAGCATGAAACCAAATTGATTCTCTAAAACGTTTGTTGTCCTCCTTAGTCTTCTCTCAATAACTCTCTCCTATAATTTCATCGTATGGCTCATCAATTTAATCCCGCGGTAGTTCGCACAGTTCTGAATATCTCATTTGTTCTTGTATATGGGTATAAGGATACTTTTCCTCCATGCATCAGGCATCTTCTTGGTCTTTAGCACTACATTAAAAAGTTTTGTCAACCAACTTATGCCATCCTCTCCTAAGCACCTCCAAGCCTCAATAGGGATACCATCTGTCCCAACCGCTTTCCCATTCTTCATCCTTTTTAATACTTCTTTTACTTCTTCCCTACTAATTCTCCTATAGAACATAAGATTTAATTCTTCCCTAAAAGTGGTAAACTGCCCCAATTGTATGTCACTACTACTGCTTTCGTTAAATAACTTGTAGAAGTAGCTCTTCCAACGCTCCTTTATCTCATCTTCCTTTACTAATACTTTTTCATCCTCATCCTTAATGCATTTAACTTGGTTTAAATCATTGGTCTGTCTATCTCTGGATTTAGCAAGCTTGAATATCTCTCTTTCGCCCTCCTTAGTGTTAAGTCGCCTATATAAATCCTCAAATGTCTTTGCCTTAGCCTCACTAACTGCCTTTTTGGTTTCTCTTCTAACTTCTCTATACCTCTCCAAGTTCGCTTCATTTCAATCGTTTTGCCAAGATTTAAAACACTCTCTTTTAACTTTTATCTTGTCTTGGACGGCCTCGTTCCACCACCATGCCTCTTTCTGTGCTGGAGCCACTCGCTTTGGATTCTCCTAAGACTTCTTTCCCTACCCTCCTATTACACTTTGCTACCTTATCCCACATAATATTTGTACTCTCATTTACCGTCCAAACGTCTTCCTCTAGTACTCTTTCCCTGAATGCTGTTTGCTTATCACCTTTGAAATTCCACCATTTAGTCTTTGAGCATTTATACGACTTCTTTTTTCTAATCCACCTTTGAAGCTGCACATCTATGACCAACAACCTATGTTGGGCAATCAACCTCTCTCCCAGTATAACTTTACAATCTTTACAAGCTATGCGGTATCTTTTCCTAGTTAAGAAAAAGTCAATTTGTGTCCTTGAGGAGCCACTCTTATAAGTCACCAAATGTTTCTCTCTTCCTAAAAAAGGTGTTCATCACCATGAGATCATAAGCCACTGCAAACTTCAAAATATCCTTCCCTTCTTCACTTCTATTACCGTAACTATATCTCCCATGTACACCTATGTATCCATCTACATCATATCCTATATGACCGTTCAAATCTTCTCCTATGAAGACCATCTCTCCTTGAGGTATCTCTAATAGCATTCCTTCCAAGTCTTCTCAAAATGTCTCCTTATGTACATCTCCTAAGCCCACCTGGGGGGCATAAGTACTAATTACGTTTACTATCTCTTCTCCTAACACTAACCTAATTGTAATAATTCTATCTCCACAGCGTTTTACATTAACTATATCTTCCTTTAGGTCCTTACTTACTACTATGCCGACCACATTTCTCGATCTATTAAGTCCCGTATACTATAACTTATACCCAGTCATCTCAATCTCTTTAACTTTCTGTCCCACCCACTTCATCTCTTGCAAGCAAGCAATTGCGATTCTTTTCATTTCCATTGTATCTACCACTTCCATAAGTTTCCCAGTTAAGCTCCCAATATTCCAAGTATCTAATCTCAGCCTTCTATTTTGGACTAGCTTCCTTGCCCCCCTCACTCGTCTAGGAAAGTGTGAAGACTCTTGCCTATTTAACACTGCACCCGGGCACCAATGTAGCAGTCCTTGCTTATTTAACACTATACTCGGACCATACAGCGCATCGCTAAGTAGGGAACGCCCCTACGAAATCTCATTAGGTGTCAGAAAATCCATAAAAAAATTTGACAAAGTTTTACGCTGGTTAACGACTACCTAACACAACCTTCCTCCTTTATCTAGACTTGGGACCGACTATGAAAAAAAACATAGGCGGAGTTACACAAAAATTAAAAAAATTAAACTAAATGCATTTTTTTTTTATTTTAAAATTTTCAAAGCATAAAACATATAAAATAAAAAACTAAAAACAAAAATAAAAGGAAAAATGAAAAATAGAAATAGACACCAAAGGGTACCAAACACTATAAAAAAAATAATAAAAGAAAATAAATGTGTTTGTCGCGCTGGACATGAGCCTTAAATTAACAAGTACGACACGATACAATTGACGGATTTAACAACACATCCAATTTAGCCATCCATTCGGGAAAAGTCATGGGAGCAATATATACCACCTCTCTTGTTATTTCCCCCAACATTCAAGCCCTCAGATCCTCAATTTGTTGAGAAGGTTGGGGGGGGGGGGGTGTCAAGCATCTATCATTTCCAGCATAAGACCATCTTCTTCACATCTATAATCTTCAATTTCATGGACATTCATTACCAAAAGAATCCGACTTACAATCACGTATACCAACAGTGCGTGCATGCATGCATGATCTGAACCCTTGAAAGCCCCTTCATCGTCCCTCTGTTCCAAACTATCATTTGACTCTGCATATTTACATCCACCATATCCATCTCTGATTCTCTCCTCTCCAATGGCCCATGTAGCTGCTATCGTTGGTGTTGCCATTCTATGTGCCGCTGTGGTTGGCTCGGCCATATTCCTACACCGCCACCGCCAACCCTCGGAACCCCAACATCCACCCCAACAAGATCCCACTGCTGCTACCGCCGCTCAACATGAACCACAATGGTCCAGTCACCACCCGACCACAGGGCCGGAGGTGTCTTTCGGCGAAGCATGTAAAGCAACAAGACATCCAGAATCATGCGAAGCCTCATTCGCTACAAAACCCGGCCGTCGTGACACCATCGGAATACTGCAACACGCCTCCCGGGTCTGCGCCGCGAACCTCAAAAAAGCCATAAATATGGTCACCGTTATCATAGATAAGGCAGCGGACAATCAAAACGTCACGGGCGCGGCAAAAACCTGCGTGGAGGTGCTCAGTAACGCCCAGTACCGCATGTTATCAGCGGTCGATGCTTTGCCACGTGGCGATGTCAAGGACGCCAGGGCTTGGATGAGTGCAGCCCTGGTATACGAAACCGGGTGTATGTTCGGGTTGAATAAAACCGATAAGGCCGCTCCATGGGTCAACTCAACGGTGTTGCATCTATGGTTTCTGCTAAATTTAACCAGTGATGCGTTGAGCATGATCGTGTCCTATGATGTTTTTGGCAACAAGACGCAGTTGTGGAGTCCGCCCCGTACGGAGCGTGATGGATTTTGGGAAGAAGTCAGGTCTGCTGCAGGTGAGTCCGGTTTGGGGTCCAAGGGTGGATTTCCAAACGGATTGAATGCCAACGTCACAGTGTGCAATGACAGTGACAAGTGTGACTATAGGACTGTGCAGGAAGCGGTGGACGCAGCGCCGGATAACGCCAACGAGCAGAGGTTTTTAATTCGGATCAAAAGAGGAGTGTACAATGAAACGGTTCGAGTTCCATTAGAGAAAAAGAACGTGGGGTTTGTGGGTGAGGGAATGGGCAAAACCGTTATTACCGGGTCATTGAATGTGGACCAACCTGGAATGACTACTTATCATTCAGCTACAGTTGGTAAAATTGAAACTTTCTGTGTCCCTATCTCTTTTTAGTATTTCTTTTTTAGTGATGTTACGCTTGCATCTTTGTTTATATCCTGTCAATTTATATTGGTCACGATAAATAGTGATCAGTATATTTTATTTAAAATTATCACAGTCACAAAATTACTCATAGTGATCAGTATAAAATAACGAAGTGTAAATATGAGTGTAAAAAAAAAAGGTATAAGCGTGTCATTTTTTATCTCTCTTTCAATGGGTGATTCTCAGTTATCCATGCCAATGTATTAAAATGGAAGAAATTCAGGTATTAAAATAGAAGGGATTATGCGTTCGTTTAAGGAAAAAAAAAATTAATAACTTAGCAATTAGTTACTATTTTTTTTAGTTTTCTCTTAAATGTTTAAATTTATTTTGTTAGGTTTTAATTTTTTAAACTTTAAAGTATAAAAATATTAAATTAACAAAAAAATTAAAAATTAATTACTTAAAAAATTAATTTTTATTTTTCTTAAGATTAAAAAAAAAAAAGATAACTGCTAGTCAATTCTAAAAAATTTAATTTTTTTTTTCTCAAACTCAGCCTAAGAGTAGTGAGCCCCGCAAGTAAGGAAAGTGCGACGCTTCGGTTCTTTGTGGGGCCGCCTCCGGGGGGGGGTGCGGGTGGGTTTGGTGGTTCGTTGCTGATACAATAAGCGGACTATTCGCCCAATTGGTTAAAGTACTGTGGTAATAACCTGAATGCCATAGGTGAGATTTATATTAGACACACAACATAATTAGTTTATTTTATTAATTTCAAAAAGTGTTTTTTTGTCTAATTTTTTTTAAGTAATCTATACTAATATATTAAAATGTAAGAGCGAAGAGAGCTGTTTATTTGCCTTTTTTTTTTTGTATGTTTTTCTTTTTTTTCTTTTTTTTTTTTATTTGAGAGAGTAAGGATAGGTTGATACATAAAGTGTTGATTTGCTCTAATTTATTTATTTCTGCCTTTGCTGTTGTTTATATTTTTGTTTTGTTTTGTTTTTTCTTTTCTTTTTAGCTATTGTTAGGGATATCTTTGTATTATATGTTATATTTACATATATTTTTAATCATTTGCCATGAAATTTAATATATATAAAAATTCGTAACAAAATATAACGTTCTCGTAAGCTATACTAATATATTATCTGAGAGAGATTTGTATAAATGTGACACGTACTTTATCATAAGTTAATAATTGTATTTTGTTTTTGTTTTTTTATTATGTTTTTTGTTCTTTGTTTGGATGCCAATTTTATTTTTATATTAAAAATTTTAGTCACTATTAACAATTTGACTCGATGACATTTTTTTTATGCATTTTGTTTTTGTTTGGAGGATCACCATATATTATAATTTTTATTTTTTATAAGTTTATAATGAAGACTATTGTTAGGCGTGTTTAAAGAATTGTTGGTGGTTCGACCGGTATGATGTTTTTTTGATTTTATATTTTATTTTTTATTTGGGATACCAACACATATCACACACTTACTAAAAAAAAAAAACAACACATATCACACTTTTTTTTATAAGGGTATGGTAGGTTATTTCATTATAAATTTGGCATTCAAATTTTTTAAATATTTAAACATTACATATTTATTATATTAATTATTATTTTATATAATATATATATATATATATAAAATTAAGTATATTACAAAAATTCACAGCAATGTGCAAGTTATTTGTTAGTTAATCTTTATTAAAATAATGTAACAGCGTCAAAAAATATGAAAAACCAACATCGGTCAAACATTTTATAAGCTATTAATTTAAATACAAATTTCTGTTAAAATATATTTTAACTACAAAAATATCAATTCTTACATTATTCTGATAATTTTACTTAATATACTTTTACTAAAAATTTATTTTTGTTAATGTTTGTTCGGATAATTACACCTACTCTAGAGTTTGAGCCAACATGACTATCTTTAGTTTAAAAGTCAATATATAATTCAGTCATAATTTGAATTAAATAAAAAAATTTATAAATCTTTTAAATTTAGTTGAATTCAAGTCATAGAAAAAATTAGGGGTCATTTGATTTGTTTTTTCTATTTTTTGTTTTTTGGTTTTGTTTTTTATTTTCTGTTTTTTGGTTTTGTTTTTTATTTTCTGTTTTAAGCTTATTTTTCATTTTGTACTTTTAAAAAAAAAGAAAATAACTCAAAATTCATTTGATTATTTGTGTTTTCAAATTTTTTTTCAAAAACTAAAAATGATTTTACACATGAAATAAAAATTGTAAAAAGTTATTTTGAGAGTTTTTTAATAAAAAACAAGAAAAATCTCAAAATAAGAAAAATAGAGTATTTTCTGCTTTCTCGTTTTAAGATTTTTAACACATAAAACAAAAACAAAAAATAGAAAACAGAAAACAAAAAAGTAAACCAAATACCACTTTAGTTACCAAAAAAAAAAAAAAATACTTACCAAAAAAATCTTCGATGACGAGAAAAATTGTCCCTTTTTTTTTTCCTAGTAAAAGGGTGGAAAACAAGTTTACTCAAATGGTTGCATATATGACCATCAATTCCCATTTAAGGCTACACTCATTGGTAATGCCAGTGCCTTAAAGATTCTTTTTTTCACAAACAAATTAAGGAAATTGAAATCTGTTGTCAACCTCTAGTTTCTTCACACCAATATCCAAACATCCCCCTTAAGATTTTTCAATGTTTGGTTTATTTTCTTTATAATTAGATCGCAATCTAGTACATGATGTTTTTAACAAAACAAATGGAAATTGAATCTTATTATGTTGTTTGATGTAAATCGCCCAATGTACTATCAAATCAAACATTTTTAAAAGTAGAATAAGATTGAAATGAGAATTAATAGTTGAAGTTTTTGATTGTTTTGTACATGTGCTATCTTCAAATAGTTAGGATATTGTGTTGTAAATGTGGTATCTTCAAATAATTAGGATATAGTTATATGAAGATACTATTTTTTACAGTGAATAGTATTTTTCATCAATTGGCCTGTTCATTAGATAAGTTAAAAAATGCCCTGATACTTGTAAATTTATTTTTGTTGATATACTTGAGTTTTACTTATCTAAAGAAAAAATGAAGTAAATTATTTAGTGAGTTCATTTTAATTTGTGGAATAGAATTTAATGGCTAAAACTTTGGGGTTACTTCCTAGTAGTTACTAAATCGATTTTTCTCAAAGTCATTAGAGATTTATTTTATACTTAATTTTTGATGGTCAAGAATTAATAAAGATACCCTGAGTCATTAAAAAAAATATTGATTTCAAAAAGAAAACTCACAAAATTGTTCATTTAAGTTTGTTTCCCATAAAATAATATCTGATAGAATAACTCACAAGCTGTTGTTGCAGGAGTGCTTGGGGACGGATTCATGGCCAAGGACCTGACAATTGTGAACACGGCAGGTCCTAAAGCCCATCAGGCAGTCGCCTTTCGTTGTGACAGCGATCGATCCATCATGGAGAACTGTGAATTCATTGGAAACCAAGACACTCTATGTGCCGACACCCTCCGGCAATTTTACAAATCATGCCGCATCCAAGGCAACGTTGATTTCATTTTTGGATTCGCAGCTGCCGTCTTCCAAGATTCCCTGGTCCTGGTTTCTCCCAGGCAAGTCTCTCCAGACAAAAGTGTAATAGCAGCTCACGGAAGGTTCGATCCTGCCCAATCAACAGGCTTTGTATTCATAAATTGCACTGTAACCGGGACTGAGGAGTACATGAAATTGTACAAGAAGAACCCTGCGAATTGCATAAACTACTTGGGGAGGCCCTGGAAGAAGTACTCGAGGACTGTTTTTATCCAGTGTAACTTAGGGGCTCTCATTGAAGCCAAAGGGTGGATGCCTTGGGAGGGCGACTTTGGATTATCGACCCTTTATTACGGGGAATTCAAGAATTTTGGGCTAGGATCCAATTTGTCCAGGAGGGAAAAATGGAGTAGCCGAATTTCCAATGAGCACGTTGACAGATACTCGGTGCAGAATTTTATACAAGCTGATAAATGGATCCCAACATCTTCATCATAATCATATGATAGTCATGAAATAGATGGCACATGTACAACTAAATCAACCTTCCAATATATATATAGACAATTGAATCGTCTATATACTACTGCTAGACTGGAATCAGTTTGCGTGTACGGCAATTCTTCCAACACCAATGATAACGCCTTTTTTTTTTTTTTATGGGTAAGAGTATAGTAATCTATACTATAACACTAAAACAATGTAGTTTTTCTCTCCTCCTCTCCTTCATTCTCATTTTAGGTGATATGTTTAATTGCTCTCTATTCCACTTTTTGTTTTCTATAAATTTTGAATTATTTTTTAAATTCCTTCATTCCCTCTTATTTTTTTTTCTCTTTTTTGACTCATAAAATTTTTGTTTCTTTATCCCTTATTGATAAAATACAACAATTTTATTTTTTCTTTTGCCAATAAAAGACCTTGAATTGTATCATATGATTTTAATTGATGCAAAATGAACTTATGGGCTCTGAAAAGGAATTTACTTTCTTGGGTTTTGAAGAAAAACTGTCACAACCAGATCCACACGCCGAGGTAGATGAGTGCATGTCATGAGTCTTTATTGTAACATGGTGCATCTGAGATCACCTGAATGTAAAAAAAAAAAAAAAAAAAAAGTTTTGTTTAGAAATAGAGCCGTTATTGTAGAGACTAAGAGTTGCCACTGGCACTTCAGGCATCCAAATCCTGTGTTTAACACATGGATTTAGGTAACATACTGGCATCTGAGTCTATGCTTAATATAAGACTTCCGAAAGGAGACTTATCTCCAAACCAATCATCTGAGTTATCGCATCTAATGCTTAACCTCAAGCATATGAATTATCCTGTGTTTTAACACACAGATTTAGATAACATACCGGCATCTAAGGCTATGCTTAACATAAGACTTTAGAGAGGAGACTTGTCATGCCCCAGATCTCGTGACCCGAGGGGTGAGTGATAAACACACACAACATGCATTAACATAACCAACCCATAATCAGAGCAATGCAACGTAAGCCAGTGAGCCCAAGACATAAATAAGATAACATAAATCTACCTTAACTATTAATCAAGTCACAGCTTTCAACAATCCTCTCATTAATACATAACTTAGGCCTTAGGGCCCTTATAACCAAATCGAACAAGTCCTCAATGTCCAACATTACAATTCCAAAAGAAATTTAAACTAAATAACCAAGAGCTTTGCTAAGCTTGGTAGGGCTCATGCACACCCTTTTAGTCCAACCCCATTAGCCCACCTGATATCATGGCCTGTACCTGCATCAAATTCTGTAGGGATGTGAGCACAGATCCACTTGTGCCCACGACGTCTCAAACAAACATATATAATATGTATTCCAAACGTGCATATTATTCATGGTGCCTTTAGTTATCTCAACATGTTCTAGAGCCACAACAATTTATCAACATAACTATATAACCAATTTAGAATATATAAATTTTACACAACAATATCATAAGAAGGATTCAATTCCAATTAATACTTAATCTTTGAAATTCCATACATGTGTTCATATCACATTTCAATTGTCTCTTAGATGTTTAATCAAGCCGACCACATAACCATATTTACACTATTTATCTTTTTCAATAACATCATAGTGTAGCATTCAATTCCAATTATTCTCCATTATTAAATTTCCCAACTTTATATCCATCCACATTCCATATCACATTATCACATATTCAACATTCAATCACATAACCACATCCACATTACATTTGTTCACCATTCAATCGTGAAATCACATCCACAATACCATCGTTTCATTAATCAATCACATAGCCATAACCACACAATCCTTGGCGGTTGGGTGCATACATACTATCGTCTTTTATGGGCCAATACCCAACAGAAACGATAAATCGACGTCGTCATTTAGGATCATTGGTCCAGGGCCACAAGGAGCCAAACCACACACACAATGTTGTGGGCTACTAACCCACTGGTCATTGACACCAAACCCTGCGCAGGTTCCGGGTCTTTCAACCCGAGGGTAATCTCACGACCCTTCCTAATTCTGCACCCCACCACGGCCCCCGGCACACACAACCAATCGTTCATCACATTCAATACTCATCAATCATAATTCACATTCATCATCATCACTTTCCAATATGCACAACCACATTCCATTTCATCATGTAGCACAACTCATTTCATCTCTTCATTTTATTTAATCCAGGCCTCATTTAATTTCCATCATTTGTTAACAAAAGTTCAATTTTTAGTTCATCCCAAGATTCATCACATATCAACATTGATTAACCTTATTAAACATTTAACATTATTCAATATACATAACATTCAACAAACATGTCAATGTTACGGTTCATTCCATAGCTTATTACATATCATATTGATGAAACCATATTAAGCATTCCACATTTACCAAAATTATAAATATATGTCTCTTTGTAAGTTACCCTTTCACTTAATCAATCACAAGTTCATACACCTCAACATTTAGTTTACATCAAGACATATTCATAATTCTATTTGATTAAGACCCTTATCTCAAAGTAGGTTTCCAATTCATTTCATTCATGGTAGCAAGCATTCCCCCTTTATAAGCTTAATCCCAGAGGTTTAAGATAATCAATCCTTAATCACTTTTTGAAAGCTCATTTCGATTTTAAAATCCATACAATTAATCAAATAAAAGTCTCACATACAAACATATTACCAACCCATTCATAATCCTAAGATAGGAAGTCAAGTTAAGAAAAATCAGGAAAAGTGTTCTGCTCTCGGTGGGCGCCCCACCAAAAGTTCACAGGCCCCCTCAAGGGTCATGGGCGCCCCACATAAGATCATGGGCGCCCCTCAAGGGTCATGGGCGCCCCACCAAAACCCACGGGCGCCCCATCTATTAAACAGAATGTTACTCTGCTCCGGTTCAAGTTCTAGGTCATGTTTTTAGGTTCCAAACTTTGCCCAATCCAATATCTAACCTAATACCTTATTTTCTTGGGTTGTCTAGGGACCTAGAAGACTCCAAAAAGTCCATCAAAACCAATTTTAATCCATCCATTTCTTCCATACAAAATATTGATTCAACCCATACGTATTTATACACACAACCATTCATCCACACAAACCCTACTTCCAAGGTTTCCAAATCTTAAATAAATCTTATAGAAGTATTTACTAGATCAAATACATCTCATATATGTTAAAATGAGACTAGAAATCCCTACCTCAAGTGGTAAGAAGATAGATCAACAAGAGGGTGTCTTGGACTTCCAAACCCTCAAACTTTGATGGACTCAATCTCCTCCCTCCTTGATCCAAACTACAAATAAATTACATAGGAAGGTTCCTTAGGGTTCTAATTAAAATCTTGCAAAAGGAATTTGGATTCTATAGAGGGAAGAAGAACCTACCTTCAAAAACCCTACCCGGTTGTGTTCTTCTTCTTCCTTTGCTCTTCCTTGCTTCTCACCTGGTTCTCCCTCTTCCAAGCAACCTCTCTCTCTCTCTCTTGCATCATACACACTAATATATATATATAACCAATATTTTAATCCCCAAATAGTGTCTTCTAGATTTTTCCATCCCCTTAGCCCTAATATAGGTGTATAGGGGTAAGGGGTCGGCTTGGAAAACGCAGAGGACCCCTACTGTTGATTGTCTGTACAAGTGGGGTGCCCCTCATGGACCACAGGCGCCCGTCCTAGAGCCATGGGCGCCCCACATAACCTCGGGCACCCCTCAGCATGCTCCCGAGTCAAAATACTGACTTTTGAGCTATTTTGCCAATTTCTTCCAAAATTCACACCCCTAAGCCATCTTTAATGACTAATATTACTTAATTAACATACTAACATGCCCAAAACATGTTAAAACCATCAAATTATATTAACATGAAAGATTCGGGGTATTACAAGACTTATCTCCAAACTGATCATTTGAGTTATCAGGTTTAATGCTAAACCTTAGGCATTTGAATGCTATGTTTAACACACATATTCGAGTAACGAGTTTGATGAATTTATACCTTTGCATTTATCTCCAGGATAAAAGCTTCATCCTAACTTGTTGTTTCATCTTTGCTCTTCAGTTGATGTTGAGTCTAGACTTTGCAGTTGATTTTCTGAAGGATGCTTCACTCCTTGGTTGTTGGTGGTCTTACGCCTCGCATTGGATGTCGATGAAGACGATGCCATTTTCTGAGATAGTGTGCTCGTGGTTTGTGCTGTGCAGTTTTATTGTGAAGATGTCGAAGTCATTGTTAAGTGCTTGTGAGATGTACATTATCATGTGCATAATCCTAAGGTGTTTGATTTTAAAAAGTGCTTGAATTTCAAAAATTTGTTTGGAAGTTTGAAAACTGGGGGTGTGACTGTGTATGGTCTTGATTTGTGAACAAAGTCCTATGTAATGCATTTATTTTTCAAAATTGAATTATGTATGATGAATGAATTTGAATGAAAGAATTTGGTATGTGTCAGTAAAAATGTACTCTGAATGTTTGATTTGAAAATGAATAATTGTTTGACAAAATGCATGACTCACTAGTGTGGCAGAATGATTGCTTATGCACTTTATGAAAAATGCTCTTTTTTGTGAATGACCTTACTACTGAAGTGTTCAATAAGGTATTAACCACATTTTCATTTTTATCATGAGATCTAGTTACTAAATGCATGTTCTATCCCCCTCAAGTTTTCTTTGCTTTTTTAGGAGCTTTCGGATTAATAGACCATTATCAGTTGACAAGGTTTTATGAGTTTGACAGAAAGAATTACCCCTAGCTAATGATTGTTCACCAACTAAATGACCATTGTCAATCGAAGAGGACTTCATTTTTGGTTGTAATGCCTGGTTTCAAGTTTTGAAGAAAAAAAAATGAATGTACCAGCTCAAAATCCTATTTCTACTTGGGTAAAATTTACTGAGGATCATCTCCAAGATCTTCTACTTGAGCGTGCATCCTTTGTTTTGAAAATTCGTCCTTCTGTTGTAGGGAGCACTTCGGGTGCCTTTGATGGTTGTATTTGAACAAAGCTATCAGTTTCAATCCGAGAGGTCTTTATTGGGATCATAATGCAGGCTTGGGTTAGGGTTGTAGAAATGAAGAATAATTAAGGCTTAAATTATTTTTCTGTGGGGTTAACCAATCCCAAGGTCATCTAGTTCTTCACTTGATGAGTTGGGTATACCTTGTTCTTGATGACGCTTGAGAGCTAGAGCTTTGTCTGTTTCTGAGGTTCTTGAGTCTTTGATGATGTTTGCTTTTTTGTTTCCATTTACTTTGACTCTGATTTCTATTGGATTTCCTCATTTGGACTTCAAGTGTTTTTTTTTTTCTTTTTTTATATAATACCTAGCTTTGTTCTGTTTTCCTCTATTACCCTAGTGTGGAGGATGACCTTTGGGGGTTTGTTACAAAAGAATATGAACAGGCTCAAAGAGCTTTGCAAGGGATAATTGAATTAGTTCTAAAGATAGTAGAAATGAATGCCTTTTTTCATTTTGAATTTGACTACTTTGTTCAAATTTACCACCTCTGGTTACTTTTACTTTTTTCTTGAGTTGGGTTGACTTGATTGGATGAGATGACAACTTACGATGATAAGGGATGCCCTTGATGTCTAAATCGTCCTACATGCTTACCCAAGTGTAGGGAATGATCCTAGGTAGGTTTTAATGGGAAGAATGTATATATATATATTTTGGCTCAACGAGCTTGACTATGGATGATCTTATTTTATTTAGGATAGCTGAAGTGATGGCCTCTAGTCATCTTGAGTTTGGACACTTAGTATTTTGAGCCCTCAATATTGCTAAAAGCAATAGTTTGATCTTTTTTTCATTTTTTTTTTTGGAAAATTGAGTACCACTTGTTATATTAAACCTAGTCTATTAATCTATTAAGCTCTAGATTGCATTGACAACCACTTTTAGGTATTAGAAAACATCCCCTGTGGTTTGATCTCTTGAAGATGGTTACCACCTACTTTGGTTGCCTAAGTATCTCGGTGGTTCGAGAATCAAGTTACCAGTAGTTCTGGGGAACATTAGGATTACTAGATTGAACAGTTAAAGTGCAGGTCATTCAGTTGTGTTAAAATTTGTTACGGCTTAGTAGTAATTCTAACAAGTTAATCTGTCACAAAGAATGTTTGATGAAAAATGATTGAATGTTTTCAAAAGTTTAAAAATTTATACAAAATTTTATGGATGCAGATTCAAAATTGCACAAGGGTGCGGGTTTTTTTTGATTGCAAAACGAAAGACAAAATGCTAGCTTCGCATAGCTGAAGGAGATGGGTGTGATGCTACTCTGAGTAACAGAATGATGTGATTGTGAGATGACAATATGTAAGTGGCTAGAGGGACTTCGGGTTACCCTCAAGTACTGGGTGAGTTTGAAGGGGAATGCCCCTGGCCAAAGGTGTTTTCAGAATGTAAGTACAATGCAAGTAGTGAGACTGTGTTGGTTTTATGTGTGAAGTTTGCGTAATCAGTGATATACCAATTTGATGTGAAAGTCTAATGATTGAAATGTCTCAAGAATCAGGGTGCCTGTTTTTGTCGGTGATTTGAAAAATAGATGTTAGTATTGTGTTGCGTTCAAATTGTGAATCAGTGAAATGTGGCTGTAGAGGATGTTAATGTTCTAAATGTGATTACTAAAATGTGTTTGTTGTCATGTTACTACATCTGAAATCTAAATTTCCTGAAAAATAAATGAAATAAAAAAGAATTTTGAAAATAACATGGATATTAGTATTTTACATTTAATATGTACAAGAAACTAAAAAAAAAAAATAGAAGTATCGAGCTCCTGCAGGCCCTTTTTTATTGAAGCCTAGAGGCTTTGATTATTCTTTTGGAGGTTGGTCATTTAAAGCTTTTTTTCCCTTGATCATAGCATCTGGTAGGTCATAAGAATCTGACACCTCCTTTTACGAGGTTGGTATTGTGATCTGGCAAGGAGCTAGTAGTGACATTAGGGACTACAGAAGCTTAAACCGTTATCGTCCCATTGTTAATCAAGTCTTGAATTTGATGCCTTAAAGTCAAGTAATCTTCAGTGTCATGACCAATACTTAGAAAGATAGAAGAGCGAGAGAAAGGTGGTGTCGGCACTCGGTATGGTAGAGGTTCAATCTGATACGTAGCAAAGAGTTGCTAATAGGCTTCAATCAAAGTACAAGCCAAATTAGAAAAGACTCTTCTTCGCCTAAGCTAGGATTAAGGATGGTTCTTTATCTATTTCCTCTCTTATGCTACTAAGCTAGAATAGCAGACGTAGATAGCGCTAAGGACTTGGAAAGTCACTTTAGGTTTGGACCAGAGCACAAGTTCTAGAAATCTATATCCCTGTGGGTACCAGTGTCGAAATAACTCTTCAAGGCCTTCTCAATGTTCTCGATCTTTTGGGCTAAGGCCAGTTTCATTGATGTATAAAAGGTAGAGGTGGAGGTATTTGCTGATGATGTGAGAGACTATTAGACAAGTATAAAGGCTAGGTGATCGCAATATTGGGTGAAGAAACTAAAGGGTTGGCTTAGGACTAAAAGTTCAAGGTGATGATATGTCTAGAATTTAGTGTAGCAATCATTGTCTATGTTAGAGGTTTAAGGTACTTGAAGGTGACCAGTAGTATGACTAAGTTAGGAGGTAGGGACATAGGTGAGTGCCTGGTTGAGAGCCAAAGTTAGGCAAGCAATCTTATGGTCTTTTGTATGAGGTGTTTAAAGATTCGAATGAGAGGTTAGCGCACTGAGAATAGTAGATGGTAAGGTCCCAAAGAAAGATAGGACAAGTAAGCTTGGTAAACTACTACCGGTAGAGGTAGTCATAATTAGAAGGGTATTAGCAGTGGTGTTAGGAGTCAGGTCGGCAGTAAAAGCTAGGACTGGTTGTAACTAGCTTATTCGTTCTAATGTAACTATGATTGGTGCTTGAGTTTCAAAGGTAATAGTGGCAAATGCTTCGGTTATAGATGCCATGTCTCTGGTTGTAATACCTCGAATTTTCATGTTAATATAATTTGATGGTTTTAACATGTTTTGGGCATGTTAGTATGTTAATTAAGTAAGTTTAGTCATTAAAGATGACTTGAGAGTGTGAATTTTGGAAGAAATTGGCAAATAGCTCAAAGTTACCATTTTGACTCAGGAGCACGCTGAGGGGTGCCCGTGGTTATGGGGGCGCCCATGGCTCTAGGACGGGCGCCCGTGGTTTTTTGAGGGTGCCCCACTTGTACAGAAAATCAACAGTAGGGGTCCTCTACATTTTCCAGTCGGCCCCTCACCCTTATACACCTATATTAGAGCTAGGGGGATGGAAATATACGGAAGACACTATGTGGGGATTAAAATATTGGTTATATATAGATATATATTATTTAGTGTGTATGATGCAAGAGAGAGAGAGAGAGGTTGCTTGGAAGAGGGAGAACCAGGTGAGAAGCAAGGAAGAGCAAAGGAAGAAGAAGAACACAACCGGGTAGGGTTTTTTGAAGGTAGGTTCTTCTTCCCTCTATAGAATCCAAATCATTTTGCAAGATTTTAATTAGAACCCTAAGGAACCTTCCTATGTAATTTATTTGTAGTTTGGATCAAGGAGGGAGGAGATTGAGTCCATCAAAGTTTGAGGGTTTGGAAGTCCAAGACACCCTCTTGGTTGATCTATCTTCTTACCACTTGAGGTAGGGATTTCTAGTCTCATTTTAACATATATGAGATGTATTTGATCTAGTAAATACTTCTATAAGATTTATTTAAGATTTGGAAACCTTGGAAGTAGGGTTTGTGTGGATGAATGGTGTGTGTATAAATACGTATGGGTTGAATCAATATTTTTGTATGGAAGAAATGGATGGATTAAAATTGGTTTTGATGGACTTTTTGGAGTCTTCTAGGTCCTAGACAACCCAAGAAAATAAGGTATTAGGTTAGATATTGGATTGGGCAAAGTTTGGAACCTAAAAACATGACCTAGAACTTGAACCGGAGCAGAGTAACATTCTGTTTAATAGATGGGCGCCGTGGGTTTTGGTGGGGCACCCATGACCCTGAGGGGCGCCCATGATCTTATGTGGGGCGCCCATGACCCTGAGGGGGGCCTGTGAACTTTTGGGGGGCGCCCACCGAGAGCAGAACACTTTCCTGATTTTTCTTAACTTGACTTCCTATCTTAGGATTATGAATGGGTTGGTAATATGTTTGTATGTGAGACTTTTATTTGATTAATTGTATGGATTTTAAATCGAAATGAGCTTTCAAAAAGTGATTAAGGATTGATTATCTTAAACCTCTGGGATTAAGCTTATAAAGGGGGAATGCTTGCTACCATGAATGAAATGAATTGGAAGCCTACTTTGAGATAAGGGTCTTAATCAAATAGAATTATGAATATGTCTTGATGTAAACTAAATGTGAGGTAGTATGAACTTGTGATGATTAAGTGAAAGGGTAACTTAACAAAGAGACATATGTTTATAATTTTGGTAAATGTGGAATGCTTAATATGGTTTGATCAATGCGATGATGTAATAAGCTATGAAATGAACCGTAACCATTGACATGTGTGTTGAATGGTATGTATATTGAATAATGTTAAATGTTTAATAAGGTTGATCAATGTTGATATGTGATGAATCTTGGGATGAATCGAAAAGTGAACTTTTGTTAACAAATGATGGAAATTAAATGAGCTTGGATTAAATAAAATGAAGAGATGAATGAGTTGTGCTACATGATGAAATGGAATGTGGTTGTGTGTATTGGAAGTGACGATGATGAATGTGAATTGTGATTGATGAGTATTGAATGTGTGAATGATTGGTTGTGTGTGACGGGGGCCGTGGTGGGGTGTGGTAAACAGGAAGGGTTTGAGATTACCCTCGGTTGAGAGTCTCGGAACCTGCCAAGGGTTTGGTGTCATGCCAGTGGGTTAGTAGCCCACTGATTACACTTGAATAGTGTAATTTACAAAATCCTTATTCTAATAAAAATCCATGCAATTATTTAGTATTTATGTATTTTTTGTTATGCTTTATGTTAAATTGATTTCTCTTTCTTTATTGTAGGAAAAATAGGGAAATGGTTTGAGATTATCAGTGGAGAAGATGAAGAAAACATTGAGGAGGAACCGTGTTATCCACTGTACGAGCTCCATTCGAACTAGAGCAAGAGCACGAAGGGAAGGAGAGCTAATGGGAAGCAGTGGTCCGGACACCCTCAGGACCGGAACAAAAAAAAATTTGAAAACAAAAAAAAAAAACAAAAAAGATTCTGGGAGGCTACTGCCGTCCGGACACCTCGACGGGGTGTCCGGACACCTGGACACGCGGAATTCCGTTTTTTTGTTTTATATATTCATATTAGGGTTTTGCATGGGGATATATATACACTATGTTGCAGCCGTGTAGGGCATTTGAACCTTATTATTTCCAGCCGTTTAGAGGTTTTCCAGTAGTTTTGAGAGAGTTTTTTTTAGAGATTAAAAAAATACAGCTTTGTGCGGTGTTCTTGGATTCATTGTGTTCTCTCATTAGTTTTACATTCTACGAAGTACGGTACATCTTCTTTCTTTCTTTCTGGATTCTTCTTAATATCAAGCTTTATTTCTTTTTTTCTTTTTTTTATCTTCTTTGTTATTTGTTATGCGTCATTATATGATTTTGTGCTTCATTGTGGTTATGGATCTAGCGTGAAAACCCTAAGTTCTTGATTCGACGAATCAAGGTAGGGTAGTTCATGAAAACACTATGGGATTGATTTTTACGTAAATAAATTTTGATTTATTTCGAAAACTTACGAAAACGAAAATCCTTACTCATATTCGTTGAAATCACTGAGATGGGTTTTTGGGTCTTAAATTAATTAATATTTTCGAATAATTCAAAATCACAAACTAGGTTCAATCTGAAGTTGATTTATTTGGAAAAAACTTCGGAATCAAAAATTTCTAACCAAATTCATCTGAAATCACTGGTATTGATTTTGACTTTAAAAATTCTTTATAAGTTCTTAATAAATTTTTACCTAAGATTGAATCTGAATATCCTATAGTGTAGTAGTGAACTACCCGAACTTGTAAGTTGAATCAAGAACACTTTAAAAAAAAATCGACAAAACTTGTTAAATTAATTGCTTGTTTTATTTTAGTGTTTTAATTTTAATTAATATTCTGTTTGGTTACAAATAGGAAATTAAACCCAGTTAAGAAAATAAAAAAATATATATATATATATTTGTTTATGAAATTTGAATGGTTAAGTTTCTTAAGTTGAGTTGTTTAATTTGAGCTATTTGTTTTTGCAATTTCTTAATTTGTTCTAAGATAATTTTAATTACACTTTGCTTTTGTGAACCCCTAAGATTTAGTAAATTCAAATTCAGAAATTTAGTTTATTAAATTAGGAATTATTTTTAGAAAACCTAGAAACTGAATATATAGGTTCCCTGTGGAAAATCGACTTGGACTTACCAAGTTAAACTTCGACGTCCCTCTTGCGCTTGAGAGGTAAAAAAAAATCCTAAATACAGTTTTTGGGAGAGTCAAGTTTTTGGCGCCGTTGCCGGGGAGCCAAAATTAGTTTTTAGGATATTTCTACGCTTTAGTTTTATTTAAACTTAATTTAATTTAAAAAAAAATTTAAAATTTTTTTAAAAAAAAAAATAAATATTTTTCTGTTTAGACACTAAACCTTTGCTGCTCTTAAGATCGGGTAGGTTAGTAGAACTTGAATCCGAATTAGAAGATCCTTCATACCTTCCTGAGTCTCTTTCATCCACCTCGTTTTCTACAGTTCACTCACCAATTCTTCTTTTCACTCAATGGCTGAAGTAAGAGCGGATGGTAGTGTTCATGGGGATAATGACCTCCCAGAGGTTCCAGGTTTCATCCCTATGAAAGATTACCTCAATCCTATTAGGCAAACCACACCGTCGTGCATCATATTACCTTTGAATAGAGGGAATTTCAATCTTAGGCCAGGAATTATTCAACTTCTTCCTACCTTCCATGGCCTTGACTCTGAAAACCCTTACAAACATCTAGGGAATTTGAGGAAGTGAGCAATACTTGTATTGATCCTAATGCCATTGAAGATGTAGTGCGTTTTCAACTTTTTCCCTTTTCTTTAAAGGACAAGCCAAGTTCTGGCTTAACTCTCTTCGTCCCCGTTCCATTGGAACGTGGCGTGAAATGCAAGCTGAGTTCCTTAAGAAATATTTCCCAACTCAGAAAAACTCAATACTTTAGGCGGCAGATCACCACCTTCTCTTGCAAACCTAATGAGAATTTCTGTCGAGCTTGGGAAAGGTTTAAGGACCTTTTAATGGCTTGTCCCCACATGGTTTTGAATCATGGAGATTAGTGAGCATCTTCCATGAATCTTTAACCCCCCCAGTCTTAAGCAATTAGTTTCTACCATGTGCAATGGCACATTGTTTGATAAGACTGCGAAGATGCTATGGATTTCTTTGACATGGTGGCCGAAGATTCTAATGATTGGGAAATTGGACCACCCTCTTCCTTAGAACATAGAAATCCCGTACCTAGTGGTCAGTTGATGTTAAGTGAGAAGGACGACTCAAGTGCGAGATTATCTGCACTACAACACAAGTTAGAGTCCCTTGAACTTAAAAATAAAGATAAGTTAGTGGAAGCACAAGTGGTGTGTTGGGCATGTGACCAAGAAGGACATGATCCTAATTCATGTCCCGAGCTTCCGTTACTTAAAGAGGTAGCTTATGGGAATGCATATGTCAACAATACTCAAATAGGTCATTCCAAAATAGAGGCCAGGGTAACACTTCCTACTCACAAGGTGGGAAGGTTAATTACCAAGGGGGAAATCAATCTTCCAATACTTATACTCCGGGGTGGAGAAATCCTCCTGGTCTCTCATGGAGGAATGACAATCAAGGGCAAACATTTCAACCTCCACCACCTCCTCAATATCAACAGCCCAACCCTGTTGCATTTCAACCAGTTCAAAAGAGGCCCATTGAGGACACTCTTAATCAATTTATGCAACAACAACTAAACATCAACAATCAAGTGACCAGGGCACTAGACGATATTAGAGGCCATATGACAAAGTTAACCCAATCCATGACTACTATTCAGAGTGGTAAACTCCCATCACAACCTTCCCCAACCCAAAAGGCCAGGCGAACATGACTGAGTCGTCGACCTCGGTACGAACCCACACGAGCAAGTACAAGCTGTCACCACTTTGAGGAGTGGTAAAGTCATTCAAAAACCTAACGATCCTAGAGCTAATACACCTAGTAAAAACTTAGGATCACAAGGTAGTGATGAAAAGGGAAAAGAGAAGGAGAAAGAGACAGAGAAAGAGGAGAAGAGGGATCATAATAGTAAACAAAGTCTTGGGAATGAGAATGTGAGTGGAGGAGATGAAAAGGAGAATGAGGAGAAAACCAATGAGAGGACTTCGGGTAAACAAATTGAACCACCTACTGAATACATACCTAAACCACCTTTTCCTCAAAGATTAGCAAAGGGCAAGAATGAGATGTTGAACTCCGAGATTTATGACATTTTTAAACAAGTGAGAATCAATATCCATTACTTGATGCTATCAAGCAAAACCCTCCTTATGCTAAATTCCTCAAGGATATGTGCACTGTAAAGAGAAAGTTGAATGTAAAGGAGAAAGCTTTCTTGACTGAACAAGTAAGTGCCATACTCCAGCGTGACACACCTCCTAAGTACAAAAATCCTGGGTGTCCAACCATATCTTGCCTTATAGGGGACCGCGTTGTTGATAAAGCTCTACTTGACCTGGGTGCTAGTGTCAACTTACTACCTTATACTGTGTATCAGCAATTACGTTTAGGTGAGCTAAAACCCACTAGAATTACATTGCAATTAGCTGACCGCTCAGTCAAAATGCCCAGGGGTGTGGTGGAAGACGTATTGGTTCAAGTAGACAAGTTCTACTTTCCAGTTGACTCATTGTATTGGACACTCAACCCATTCCAAACCCTGCCCAATCGTACCAGTCATCCTTGGTAGACCCTTCCTCGCTACATCCAATGCTGTAATCAATTGTAGGAGTGGGGTCATGAAACTTTCTTTTGGAAATATGACCATGGAGATGAATATTTTTAAGGTAGGAAAACAAATAGGAGAGTGTGAAGACATTCAAGAAGTGGATGTGATTCATGCCTTGAGTGAGGAATACTTTGAGAAAACATATCTTAAGGACCCTATAGAACGAGCACTAGTGAGGAGTGAGAGATGTGAGGCTTTGGATGGGGCAAACTTTGTTGAGGGTGATAAAATTTTGAGTGCCCCTGAAGAAGTCATGGCCATTGGTGGCTGGGTACCTATTTTCGAACCTTTGGAACCTTCTATAATTAAACCCAAGCCATCAATTGAGTGTCCTCCTTGTCCTCCTAGGAAACCATTACCCAATGAACTTAAATATGCATTCTTAGGAGATGGTGAAACATTCCCCGTTGTCATCTCATCCAAATTAGAAAAAGTTCAAGAAACCAAGTTATTAGCAGTTTGAGTGCTCATAGGAAAGCCTTAGGATGGACAGTGGCGGATCTACAAGGTATTAGCCCTTTAGTATGTACGCATCACATATACCTTGAAGATGATGCCAAACCGGTGAGACAAATGCAACGGAGATTGAATCCCAATATGAAAGAAGTTGTAAAGGGGAGGTACTTAAATTACTTGATGCGGGTATCATCTACCCCATTTCTGACTCAAAGTGGGTGAGCCCCACTCAAGTGGTCCCTAAAAAGTCCGGTGTCACTGTTGTGGAGAATGAGAAGGGAGAATTAGTGCCTCAACGCACCCAAACTGGGTGGCGTATGTGCATTGATTATAGACGTTTGAATGCTGTGACGCGGAAGGACCACTTTCCTCTTCCCTTCCTAGACCAAGTACTTGAGAGAGTAGCAGGAAAAGCTTTCTACTGTTTCCTTGACGGGTATTCGGGGTATAATCAGGTTGAGATAGCACTTGAGGACCAAGAGAAAACCACATTTACATGCCCATTTGGTACCTTTGCGTATAGACGCATGCCTTTGGGTTATGTAACGCACCTGCGACTTTTCAAAGGTGTGTGATGAGTATTTTCAGTGATATGGTTGAGAGATTCTTGGAGGTGTTCATAGGATGATTTCTCCGTTTATGGAGATACATTTGATGAGTGCTTGACCAACCTTGAAAAGGTTTTAATCCGTTGTGAGGAGAGTAATTTGGTCTTAAATTGGGAAAAGTGCCATTTTATGGTGCAACAAGGGATTGTCTTAGGGCATATAGTATCGCATCGTGGGATTGAGGTAGATAAAGCAAAAGTTGACTTGATTCAAAATTTGCCTATCCCTCGATGTGTTAAGAACGTAAGATCATTTCTAGGCCACGCCGGTTTTTACCGACGTTTCATCCAGTCCTTTAGTTCTATTGCCCGACCTTTATGCTCATTGTTGTCCAATGATGTTCCTTTTGAATGGACAACAAAATGCCAGGAAGCATTTGATAGACTTAAACACTTGCTTACCACTGCACCAATTGTCCAAAGCCCGGATTGGTCTTTACCATTCGAGTTAATGTGTGATGCTAGTGACTTTGCCGGTGGGAGCAGTTCTAGGGCAAAGAAAAGAGGGAAAACCTCATGTGATTTATTACGCTAGCAAGACCTTGAACGAAGCTCAAATTAACTACACCACTACTGAAAAGGAACTTCTAGCGGTAGTTTTTGCCCTGGATAAATTTAGGTCATACTTAGTAGGTTCACATATCACAGTGTTTACGGACCATGCAGCTTTAAAATACCTTCTTTCTAAACAAGAGGCAAAGCCACGTTTAATTAGGTGGATGCTACTTCTCCAAGAATTTGATTTAGAAATTAAGGATAAAAAAGGTGTGGAGAACGTAGTAGCAGATCATATGTCTAGATTGCCTCGGCATGTGTCCAATTCTAGTGACCTTCCGATAAATGAAAATTTCCCTGATGAGCATATTATGCATGTTAGCACTACTCCGTCCATTCAATCACCTTGGTATGCTGACATTGCCAATTATTTAGTAACGGGTCAAATTCCGTCACATTGGACAAAGATTGATAAAGGTAAGTTCTTACGCAATGTTCGTAATTTCTTTTGGGATGAACCTTACCTTTACAAATATTGTCCCGATCAAATTGTACGAAGATGTATTCCCGATGATGAGATTAACAGTGTTATTGAATTTTGTCACACTTTAGCATGTGGAGGTCACTTTGCATCAAAGAAAACTACCGCCAAAATTCTGCAGTGCGGATTTTATTGGCCTTCTATGTTTAAGGATGTGCACAACTACTGTGTGAGCTGTGACCGTTGCCAACGTTTAGGAGCCCTCACTAAACGTAACGAGATGCCCCAACATCCTATAATCATTTTAGAAATTTTTGATTGCTGGGGTATAGATTTTATGGGCCCATTTCCTAACTCGTCTGGTTATGAATATATTCTGGTGGCCATAGACTATGTATCCAAGTGGGTAGAGGCCATTGCCACTCGTACTAATGATCACCGCGTGGTGATTAAATTTTTGAAAGAACATATCTTTTCTCGTTTTGGGATGCCGAGAGCAATTATTAGTGATGAAGGAAAACACTTTTGTAATAAACCTGTTGGCATCCTAATGCGGCAGTACGGTGTGACACATAAGGTGGGAACTTCTTATCACCCACAAAACAGTGGTCAAGTTGAATTGGCAAATAGGGAGATTAAAGGTATCCTTGAAAAGACCGTCAACCCTAATAGAAAGGATTGGTCTTTGAGATTAGTTGATTCGTTGTGGGCGTATAGGACGGCTTACAAAACCATTCTAGGTATGTCTCCCTATCGTTTGGTTTATGGAAAGCATGCCATTTACCCGTTGAAATGGAGCATAGAGCATACTGGGCAATAAGGCAATTCAATGCCAATTTTAAATGAAAGTGGTGTTCTTCGAAAGCTTCAAATTAATGAACTTGAGGAACTTAGAAATGATGCTTTTGAGAATGCTAAAATTGCCAAAACCAAGATGAAAGAGTTACATGACAAGCACATTCGTAGAAAATCTTTCCACGTTGGCCAGAAAGTCTTAATGTATAATTCGAGGTTACATCTATTTCCGGGAAAACTTAAGTCTAGGTGGTATGGTCCATTTATTGTTATTTCGGTTTCAGGACATGGTGTGTGTGAGGTGCAAAATCCACGCAATAACACCACATTTAAAGTTAATGGACATCGCCTCAAACCTTATTTAGAAAATTTCGTGGCGGAAATTGAGTCATGGGAGCTTACTGATCCCCCATCCTATGAGTGAAAAAGAATTTGACTGTGCATGTAATTGTATTATAGTTAGAATTAAAAGTAATTTTCTTTTCTTTCTATGGTTTAGGACTTAGTTCTTGTGTTTTTCTTCTTGTTTTTCTTTTAGCTTGGTTAGGTTTTAAAAAAAATAATAAAAAATAAAAAATAAAAAATAAAAAATTTTTGACCGGTCCGGACACCCTGTTTGGCCGGTCCGGACAGCAGTAGGCGAAAAAACCATTGCCGTGGGTCGGATGTCCGGACACCCCGTGGGCGGTTCCGGGACACCTGCAGATTGTAAGACTTTCTCTCTTCATTGCCGACTTCTCTCTCTCTCTACTCCCCAACTTTGATTTCTTCATACCCAAATTTTCTCCTTCTGATCTAAGCATTCCTCAAGCCGTGGATTACAAATTTTTGGTGGTTTTCATTACCAATTTCTCGGATTCTTCAATCTTTTTGGGGGCTTCTTCAACCTAGGTACGGTTTCTCACCTCCATTGAGCCCTAACCTCAAGTTAGAGGTTTTATGAGTTTTGTTGTTGATTTTTCTGTCTATTACTTTTTTTCTAAAGTGGTTATTAGGGGCTTTTATTCTGATTTGGCTTGGATTTGCAAACTTTCCAAGAGTTTGCTTCTCCATGGAGGAACCCACCCGTGGGTCCTATGTTCTTTCACGGGTAAAGCTTAGTTAAAATGTTTCAATGGTAGGACTCATTGTGGTCCCATATTCCCCAATGTGCTTTTAATTAGATTAATTAGTTTATGGGTAGGGGCCACTGGATTTGTGTGGACATAGCATTGTTTAACTGTGTTTTCAATATTCATTTCTTTGTAGTAACAATGCCAAAGTCGAACCAAGAGCCGTGCTAATAGGCAATTAGGTGTGCCTTCCTATGATAGTGACCGCTTTCAGGGGTTTGGATGAGGAGACTAAGTATGATGATGTATGGTGCTATAAACCTGTGGTTGTAGAGAGAATTGGCAAGTTAACCAGTTTGAGGAGTTCATGCTCCCCCAGAACTTTGAAGGTAGAGGATGGTTAGCTATTGCTCAATTCCAAGGCCAATGTATTCGGATTTAGTAAGGGAGTTCTTCGCTAACATACGGGAGAATTCCATAAACAAAAGGAAGGGAAGAGAACGGATCACCAGTTGGGTCCGAGGGGTTGAAATTCCGTTAACCCCTAATGATTTTGCAGAACTATTTCAGTTGCCTAGGGTCCAGCGTCCTGAATTTGTTGACCCCTGCTGAAGGCAGCCCACCTTTGAATGTTATTGCAAAGGAGATTTTAGTTGATAATCAAGAGTGGGTTGGCGAGTTATAGGAAAACCTGTTTCTGCATTGACTGCTAAATATTGGGCCCTTCAATGTTGTCCTGTCACCAACCTTCTTCCCAGAATAGAAATGCTGATTGTAGCCCCGCACGGGCCAGATTAATATATGCTATTGGGACTGGAATGACCATTGATTTGCCCTCTTACATCTGGCATCAGATTGTCTCTAATCTTCTGAACATGAAGGAGGGCAATCGGTCTTCCTTTTGGTGGGGCACTCACAACTATTTTCCGGTTAAGGGTGCACAGATTCCGGCAAATTTACTTATCGCCCCTCATCTCCAACCTCTCACAGTCATGTCATATGCAAGATCTAGAGGAAATGTTGAGAGAAAGAAGAAGAAGAGACCGAGTAGTACTTCTATGGGAGAGGAAGTGGCTCTTCCCGACCTTGGGAGGAGGAAGATGAAACTGGGGTCACCATTAATGAGTTGGTGCAACGAATGAATCGGTTGGAGCATAACCAGGCAGTGGATCATTCTATACTTGTGCAAATGCCAACAGCGGCAAAATGAGATGCAACAAGAGCAACACACTCAAACCCATCCCTTCAGAATATCTTTAATTATATGCGGGATTCTCATCCTCCACCACCACAGTGATGGAATCTTTACTTTGTTGTCCTTGGTTTAGGAGAGTTTAGGGTTGATTTTTGCGAGATAATTTATGTATTTCCTAAAACTCCGAATGTCTTTTAGTATTTGCTATTTTACTGTATTCTACTGTTGCTTTTCTGCTGCTGGAACTTAGTTTCAATAGTATTTATTTTCTCATTCTTCGTTCTTTTCTAATTTTAATAGTCTTTCATTTTTTTCTTTTTTTTATGGAATACATTGTGCTTTAAATTGATATTAAGCTTGATTTTATGATTATATGATGAGAACAGTTCACCATGTCTGCTGAGTCTAACTCGTTTGTTCAAGATGCTCCATTCCTTAGTTATCTTGCAATGTGAGTGAGGATGAGTATTTTGAGTGTCAATTGGAAGAATGGGGAGATGATCAGTTCGTAGACAGTAATTCGATTTCCCTTACCCCTAACCCTCCTCTTATTATTTTAATAACGCCACAACAATTTTTTGAGGGAGTTGGGTGGGATGAGGTAGATTTAGGGCTCTTAATTGAAATGGCTTGGACTGAGGTTGATATTGCTACTGAATGGCCCGATGCACCTCTTTACGACACTGACACTGACACTGAATCACGCTTGCCTGAATCGGATATGCCACCACTAGAGGCTATAGGTGATACTGAGTCTGATAATGAGTCAGATATGAGTATGATACTGCATCTGAAAATGAGAGTGAAAATGAGAGTGAACCTGATGGAGAGGCTTTACAGAATATGCGCAATCGTTTTTTATGATATGATTCGACATGAATTGAATGCAAGGTATGTCTTCTACTTTCTTTATTTGTTGCTTTTTTTTTTCTTTATTTGTTTTTATTTTTATTTTTGGGACTTTGTCTTTTGTATTTCATGCTTTACTCTATTTATTCAGTTTCACACATTGAGGACAATGTGCATTTTAGTTGGGGGGAGCAACATGGTACTAACATGGTACTACAATTGTATAGAAAAAAAAAAAAAAAAACTAGTTGAGGATGGTAGTAATCATGAAGATAAGGAATGTGTGATTATTTATGTGATTGGGTAACTGCAGTTAAAAATTGAGTATAAATGTTTCAAATGTATAATGGATTACTTCACCTTGAGATCAGTGTAATGACAGTATGTAGGGCGTGGAGTTCATGAAATATTGTTAATCATGTATGCCTAGACACAAGTGGAGACTTAAGAAACCCTATATTGTGAGTTTTGAGCCTTCACATTTTTATTCTTGAGAGTATTGAACATTTACTTCTATTATATTTCTTTTCATCTCCCATTTTTTTTCATAGCTTCAGTACATTATTTACTTTGGTATTGCATGCAACAAGTTGCTGCTTTTAATTGCATGAATGGATCATGAGTTCTGAAAAATGTTAATAACCTATGGAATGATGTTAGGCCATCATTGTATTATTTGAGAGCCTGTAACCTTTTCCTTCAAATTATTCTCTTTGGAGCCAAGTTGAAGCTTTGTTAAAAAAAAATAATAATAAGTTATTAAAATTTTGTTGGACCCGCAATTTGATCCCTTAACCTTAGAGATGTAGGAGCCAACCCTTGCTTGCCATGGGATAATTGGACACTGTGTGAAAATGTTAAAAAGGGAAGATTGGGGGCAATAAAAAAAAAAATTATGTCGATAAGACAAGTAGGGACATAGCTATATGGAAACCAAATTCTTTAGTCCCAATAAAAAAAAAAAAAAAAAATTTGGTGGTATTCAAGGAGTAAATTGAGGAAAGTTGGGGGGGAAAGAAGAGTGTTCGAATTAACACTCTAATCCTATGGCATGCATTTTGAATGTCTATATCCTTTGTTGTTTAGCCAATACCCTCAGGTCCCGTTCCAACCTAGTAAAGACCTAATGGACTTTAGGTGAAAGGCATTTGTAAGAACATTGATCCATTATTGTGAGAAATTGTAGTTTTCTTGTATTTGCATCAATACATTCCATCCATGAAGCTATACATCACTCTATGATTTATTTGTTTAAACCATTCCTTGATTGGGGTTCAATGCGATTATTTGATATTGCACTCTTGCATGAACCATGAGAGTAACCCTCATTGAGTGAATTTTGTTTGAGAGTGAACATCTTGGTGAGGTTTGAAGTCAAAGCTACCGGCCTTAGGCATGTATGATAGGCATAATGATTGAATGATATGAACTAACATTTTGTACGTTGCATGGTCAAAATAGGTGGAGAATTTCATTACATTAGATAAACTTATGCAAGATTTTGAGCGTGTGGTACTTCTTTTACATAAAGAAATTAAATGCATGAATTATTGAAGTGATTCTTTACCATTCATCCAACTGGTAGGAAATTTTGTGGGTAAATTAACTGCAAACCCTCACGAGACTTCACTCGTCCACTAGGGGTAACCTAGGGGTTTAAAAGGCTTGTTGCACATTGCTAAGTGCAATCGTGTTTCCAACGAAAAGAGAAATAGGATTATAGATTAGTTTAGTCTTAATAACACCATTGCTAGGGACAAGCAATATCTTAGTTGGGGGGTGTGATTACACTTGAATAGTGTAATTACAAAATCCTTATTCTAATAAAAATCCATGCAATTATTTTAGTATTTATGTATTTTTTGTTATGCTTTATGTTAAATTGATTTCTCTTTCTTTATTGTAGGAAAAATAGGGAAATAGTTGAGATTAGCAGTGGAGAAGATGAAGAAAACATTGAGGAGGAACCCGTGTTATCCACTGTACGAGCTCCAATTCGAACTAGAGCAAGAGCACGAAGGGAAAGAGAGCTAATGGGAAGCAGTGGTCCGGACACCCTCAGGACCGGAACAAAAAAAAATTTGAAAACAAAAAAAAAAAAAAAAAAAAAGATTCTGGGAGGCTACTGCCGTCCGGACACCTCTACGGGGTGTCTGGACACCTGGACACGCGGAATTCCGTTTTTTTTTTTTATATTTCATATTAGGGTTTTGCATGGGGATATATATACACTTATGTTGCAGCCGTGTAGGGCATTCTGAACCTTATTATTTCCAGCCGTTTTAGAGGTTTTTCCAGTAGTTTTGAGAGAGTTTTTTTTAGAGATTAAAAAAAATACAGCTTTGTGCGGTGTTCTTGGATTCATTGTGTTTCTTCATTAGTTTTACATTCTACGAAGTACGGTACATCTTCTTTCTTTCTTTCTGGATTCTTCTTAATATCAAGCTTTATTTTTTTTTTCTTTTTTTTTATCTTCTTTGTTATTTGTTATGCGTCATTATATGATTTTGTGCTTCATTGTGGTTATGGATCTAGCGTGAAAACCCTAAGTTCTTGATTCGACGAATCAAGGTAGGGTAGTTCATGAAAACACTATGGGATTGATTTTTACGTAAATAAATTTTGATTTATTTCGAAAACTTACGAAAACGAAAATCCTTACTCATATTCGTTGAAATCACTGAGATGGGTTTTTGGGTCTTAAATTAATTAATATTTTCGAATAATTCAAAATCACAAACTAGGTTCAATCTGAAGTTGATTTATTTGGAAAAACTTCGGAATCAAAAATTTCTAACCAAATTCATCTGAAATCACTGGTATTGATTTTTGACTTTAAAAATTCTTTATAAGTTCTTAATAAATTTTTACCTAAGATTGAATCTGAATATCCTATAGTGTAGTAGTGAACTACCCGAACTTGTAAGTTGAATCAAGAACACTTTAAAAAAAATCGACAAAACTTGTTAAATTAATTGCTTGTTTTATTTTAGTGTTTTAATTTTTAATTAATATTCTGTTTGGTTACAAATAGGAAATTAAACCCAGTTAAGAAAATAAAAAATATATATATATATATATTTGTTTATGAAATTTGAATGGTTAAGTTTCTTAAGTTGAGTTGTTTAATTTGAGCTATTTGTTTTTGCAATTTCTTAATTTGTTCTAAGATAATTTTAATTACACTTTGCTTTTGTGAACCCCTAAGATTTAGTAAATTCAAATTCAGAAATTTAGTTTATTAAATTAGGAATTATTTTTAGAAAACCTAGAAACTGAATATATAGGTTCCCTGTGGAAAATCGACCTTGGACTTACCAAGTTAAAACTTCGACGTCCCTCTTGCGCTTGAGAGGTAAAAAAAAATCCTAAATACAGTTTTTGGGAGAGTCACCCACAACATTGTGAGTTTATGGGTTACCCGTGACCTTGGATTGTGATCCTAAACAATGGTGTTTGGTTTGCCGTTTCCGTTGGGTCTGGACCCATAAAAGACGGTGTTGTGTATACACCCAACCCCCGAGGATTGTGTGGTTATGGCTTCGTGATTGATTAATGAAATGATGGTACTGTGGTTGTGATTTCGTGATTGAAATATGAATAAATGTAATGAGAATGTGGATATGTGATTGAGTGTTGAATATGTGATAATGTGATATGGAATATGATTGGATACAAAGTTGGGAAATTTAATAATAGAGAATAATTGGACTTGAATGCTACATTATGATGTTATTGAATAAAGATAAATATTGTAAATATGGTTATGTGGTCGGCTATGCTTAAACATCAAAGAGATAATTGAAATGTGATATGAACACATGTATGGAATTTCATAGATTAAATATAAATTGGAAACTTAATCCTTCTTATGATTTTGTTGTGTATAAAGGTACATAGTCTAAATTGGTGATGTCAATGAATGATTTTAATTTTAGAGTATAGGTGGGAACTAGATACATCATAAAATGCTTGCATGTGTAGAATACATATCATATATGTTTATGTGAGACTTGTGGGCACAAGTGGACCCGTGCTCACATCCCTATAGACTTTGATGTAGGTACAAGCAATAACAATCAAGTGGGTTGACGTGTTGGGACTAGGAGGTTATGCATGAGCCCTACCAAGCTTATCAAAGCTCTTGGTCATCTAGTTTAAATTTCTTTTGGGAATTGTAACGTTGTACATTTATGAACTCTTTCAATTTGGTTGTAATGGCCATAAGGCCTAAGTTATGTAATTTGGGAATGGTGTATTGTGGTTGGTGACATGGCAATAGTCAAGGTTAAACCTATGTTATTCTATCTTATGTCTTGGGCTCACTAGCTTATATTGCGTTGCTCAGATTATGGGATTGGTTATATTAGTGCATGTTATGTGTGTTTATCACTCACCCCTCGGGTCACGAGATCTGGGGCGTGACACTGGTTTTGGATCTAATGTTGACAGAAAAGTGTTGAAGATGATGAGCAGAGTGAATGGTAATGATAGTACCTGTTATGAAAATAAAAGTTTATTAAAAATGATTTTGAATAAAATTTTGTTAGATTTTATTTATAGGGACATCCTTGTTAGTGAGGGAAATAATGATGATGTGATTTGAATTATATGCAAAGAGATTGTCATCGAAATCCTTGTTTTATTACCTTGCCCCATTCAAATTTGTCAATGGAAGAATTATTACAAATAATTGAATTTGAATAAATTGAAATGAATATTCACTTTATAAAGAGTAATGAATATTTTTACATTGAGAAAAAACCCTATCTACTCTTCAAGTCTTCGAATTTTCACTCCTAATCTTCGAATGTTTGGCTGGACAGAGCTTCTTCTTTGTTTAAATGGGTGCCCCTTATTAACCCAACTGAATTTTTGTCATTGTATATTTTAGTTCAAAATCTACTAGAATTCCGATAGAGTTTCAAGTTGAAACATTGATGAATTGCTGGTGTGAAGGTTTTAACAAAAATCTTACCTTAAATCTAGCAAAGTTTTAGGTTGAAACTATTATAGATTTTTGGATAGGGTTTTGACAAAACTGTAAATCTGGACAAAAATATGGAGAAACTCTAACTTGGGATTTCTATCCCAAATCTAGTAGAGTTTCGAGTAGAAACTGCGACAAGATTTGAAGATGAAAACTCTAGGGAGTGTTTCTAGAGATTTCTAGCTAGATTTGGAGATTTTATTAAATCTCTAACTCAAATCTAGTAGAGTTTTAGGTTGAAATTGTTGACAGTTTTTGAGGTGAGATTTCATAAAATTTAGGTTTTAAATTGAGATATACATAGATTTTAACTCAATGGGTAAATGTAAGATAAACTTGGACTTGAATGACAATCTCTTTGTTTTATTTGAAAAAGTGAACCTTAAGGGTTCATTGTGCATTAATGGATGGTCTATTTGGAGCTTGATCCCTTAGAAAGAATAGGTAGGCTTTATTGCTATGCGGAGACAACAATGAGTTGTCTCTTATATTGTGTATGAATGAATGTTCGTATGCAATCACAATAAGCAAACGAGTTAGCACCATCTTCTCCAATGTTCTTATAAAAATTAGGTTCTAGGAGGCTCTAGCCTATAGTTTGACTATATGTGAAATGATGCTCACGACTTGACTTAATGCACCCTAGAAAGGTTAATAGCCACCACATCTTCAAACCTCCAGTTTTCCAAATAAAACCTTCTCTGGTTGGTGACCCAACTGAGAACAAGTTCGGTACTCCTGTCAGGCAGATTGCATTACGTAACCACATATTGGAGGGACCTACTGACTTCTCTTAACTAACTACAGGGTAAAAATGGGTTATGCAAAATATGCTCATTAGAGTGCATAGTGTGTAATTTGGGAGAGATGGCTTTAGGACAGATAGGGAAAGCAGTAAAGTTTTTGCCCTATTTATTTATACACCCTGCAAAACGAATCAGGATATATATATACACACAATTTATTTGCAGTAGTATAAATGAAAGAGTAAAACGTATGCATCTTAGTGGAAAATTCCTACTGGAAAATGAGGTGCATGCTTTGATTAGATAAATCAGAGATTATAGTGTGGGCTAACGACTGTGAAGAGGAAAAACTGTGGTTGAACCCTTGAAGCAGGAGTTGGTTCCCCAGTAGAGTCACTAGCTGTCACAACCAAATCTATGTGCCAAGGTCAATGAGTGCGGGTCATGGTCTTTATTATGACATGGTGTGTCCGAGATCGCCCAAATATTAAAAAGAGTGTTTTGTTTTGAAATAGGATCTTGATTATGGAGACTATCGCCACTTGACACTTTTAAAATGGGTATGTCGAGACACCCAAGCTTTAGTTTGAGTTAAAATGGTGTTTTGATTTATGTTTCAAAATTATGATTCCGTGACTCTCGACTAGTCTGTGCAATCAGAGATAATGGGTCCGGGGGTTCGACTATGCACATAAATCTTTATGCTTGGATACTTAGGGATATCTAAAGTCACTTTCCACTCTTTGCAGTCATTATCTCATAACATAATACTTTGGTTTACAATGATTGTTACATATAACCTATGATTGTAAATGGTGTATGAAATGTAAATGGCCGAGCTTAGCTCGTGTGTGCAAGTGTAATATCTGTCTATGTATATCTTATGGGATTCTATTTACTATATGGAGTTAGGACTTATGTAGTCCTTATGCATACGTGTGTGTGTAATGAATATGATCTATGAAGACTAATGGGACCAGACTCAAGTTATATGCTAGAGTTGCCTACGTACCCTACAAAGGGATCAGGTTAACGTAGTGCAGACCTAAGGTGGTCCGAACTAAGTGTTTCGCTTAAAGTGTGGGTTGTGCCTTGCGTAGATGGTTTATGAAGACCATGAAGCCTACACTCAAGCTATCTGCTTGAGCTGCCTACGTACCCTTCTAAGGGATCAGGTTGACATAGCTCTAGATATGGTTTGAATTGAGGTCTGAAAGTTTAAGGATGAAAAGTTTAGCTCTAAGTCAGCGTTTGACATTGGAATGACCGAACCCAAGCCCTCTGCTTGAGCTGCCTACATACCCTGTTAAGGGATTATGTCTGTGTAACTCTACACAAAGGTGATCTATGGAAAGGAGCTTAGCTCCAAACAAAGAGATAGTTGGTGCTTAGCGCCGAACTAGGGAAGGAAAGGACCTTAGCTCCAAATAAGAAGATAGTTGGTGCTTAGCACCTAACTATACAAGGAAAGGAGCTTGGCTCCAGAAAAGAGATAGTTGGCACTCGGTGCCCTGCTTGGGAAGGAAAGGAGCTTGGCTCTAAACAAAGAGATTGTTGACACTTGGCGCCTAACTAAGGAAGGAAAGGAGCTTGGCTCTAGATAAGGAGATAGTTGGCGCTTGATTACACTTGAAAAGTGTAATTACAAAACCTCTATTTTAACACAAAATCATTCATTTTCTTAGTTTATTCATGCGTTTTGTTAATGTTTTTACTAATACAGATTATTTTGCTTATTTTTAGTGAAAATGTCGAAATAAACACACTTGGGAGTGGCAAAGATGGAGAATATATGATGAAGGATAGCTCAAGAGGAGTGGATGCTTGGATACCTTCAAGACAAGAGAGTAAAAAGCTGGAAGAATTTGAAGAAGGAACCACACTACCGTCCAGACGCCAGATTTCCTGTCCGGACGCCAGCACATGACGAGCACACTGCTGTCCGGATGCCAGAAGACGCGAATTTTATTTCTTTTGCTTGTGTTTTAGGGTTTCTTGGATGGTTTATAAAAACCCCATGAACAGCCACCTATGGGGGGCTTTCTCATTCTTCTTCCATCAATTTTTCCCACTTTCTTGAGTGTTTTTTAGGATTTTAGAGTGAGTTTTCATAGAGTTTTTGAGGATGATTTGCGAGTTGTGTACAGCATTCTTTGGCGTTTTTTCAGCTTTGGTTATTGTTCGTTGTTCTTTACGTTCTTCAAAGTACAATACATGGTTTTGAATATTTTTAATAGTTCAATCTCAGATTATTCTTCTTCTCTTTAGTCTTATTAATCTTGAGTTCATGCTTTATTATATGGCTGGGTGTTTTGTTTTCGTTATGGAATTAGCATAAACCATAGTTCTTGATTCAATGAATCAAGGAAGGGTAGTTTATGAAAAATGAAGGGATGTGCGTAGATCCTTCACATGGTTTGTAAAAACCTTTGCGAAGTGATCTACGATTGTAGGAATCATTTTATTTTGTTTCAAGCACCGTCAAAAATCTATAGCTCCTTTGACGTGAACTATAGATTGTTGTTTTAACACATCCCGTAGTGAAGTAGTAAACTACCCGAACTTGTGAAATTGGATCAAGAACTTCTTAATCTTGAATTCTTTAATTTATCTTGAATTTGATTTTTAATTAATTGTTTGTTTTCTTGAAATCTTGATTAGGTTAGAAGAATCTTCTTTAATTCCTGAATTTACATTTAAGCATTTTTTTAAAAATTATAAAATATTTTTATTTAAGAATTTCTTTTTGGCAACATTCTTTATTTAATTTCTTTTTTTGTTCAAGTTTAGTTAAGTTTTGAATTTACTATCTTTCACACAGTAGGTAGAAGAACTTAGAAAACCCTAGTGTTCAATCTCATAGTTCCCTGTGGATTCGACCTCGGACTCACCGAGTTAAAACTACACCGCACACCCTTGTACTTGGGGGTTAGTTTAGACGCACTATATAGAAGCGGTCAAGTTTTTGGCACCATTGATGGGAAACTTAGTTTTGATTCACTAGGGTAACTCTAGGTTATTCTCCTATTGTTTTCCAAAAATAAATATTTAAATTTAATGAACATGGATTGTTTTCCTTATAATTCTAGTTCACCAGACACCATTCACCCACTCATTTGTTATTTAGGTAACATTTATGGAATTGATTTTTGCTTACAGACCTTTTCTATGCTACCTAAATTCTATGGACGTGAATATGAGGATCCTAAATTTCATTTAGAAAAATTTGAGTTAGTTTGTTTCTATTGCACGAATGGTTACTTGGAGAACACTTTTAGGTATAATTTTTTCCCATTATCATTATGTGGAGTGGCCGATAAATGGGGTTGTACCGTTACTTGCGATATTAATAGCTGGGAAGAGTTACAAAATGAATTTATTACGACCTTTCTCCCTATTTTCCAAAACTTCAGCCTACGATTTGAAATTGAAAATTTTTCTCAAAATTGTGGTGAAGAAATTTATCAATGTTGGGAGAGGTTTAAAAATATATTAAACTCTTACCCAGATTATAATCTTGACTTAGGATGCATCGTTAAAAATTTCTATAATGGTTTAATTTTAGAGATGTGCCACACTCTTAAGGAGTTATCCAGGGGTAAGTTTCTTAACTTTACTCCGGAGTTGGCATGGTATTTTTTTGAGTCACTATGTAAGCAAACTCAACATAGGGAAGAAATTAGCTTAAAAGTTGATTCTAGTGCACATGAGACTTCTACACATACTAACTCTACATTAGATGATACTTTGTTCAAGTTCACAGCATGTTCTTATGTTCGTCCACTCATTGAAGCTGAAATTGTTGAATCTAAGTCTTTAGTGTTACTTCCATGAGAAAATTCTAATTCAAAAACCCTAGACTTTGAGTGGAGCGACTATTCTGATAATTGTTGCAATAACGAAGGGAATGAGCCCTTTGACTCGTTCCCACCAGACTCTAACATACACGAGACATCATTTGTTCAGAGTCTAGAAGACATGCCAACCAACACCACCACAGAGCTTGAAGCTCATCCCACCCTGACAACTCAGATGACCTTGGAAAGTCCTAAGACTCATTCTAAGAGCTTTGATGCCATATGTTCAGGGGAGCACACTGTTGAGCCAATCAGTTTATTTTCATCATGTTCCACCACACCACTCACTGAAATCACTTTTGATATATCTTTCTCTACTAGGGCTAGTACACTTGATGACTTACTTGTTGAGACCCCTACATTTGAGTGGAAGTATGATTCTAATTATGGTTAGGTTCCTACTTTAATTCCACAGGACTCTCAGGAGAGTGAATTTTCTTTATCATCCATTGAGAGTTCGATAGACAGGCCTGAGAGTGAGAGTGGTGCACACCTCTCCTTTTTTGCCATCACCCCAACTGAGAATCTTATTGAGGGAAATGAACATGTTTTGACCAAAACTGACCATATATGTAGGGAAGTTGTGTGGACCAAAGAGATAGTTTGCATTGACTTCTTAGGTGTCGAGGGGATACTAGAAAACACACAACCACATTCCATGTTCACATATGCATATGACTTTGGGCATATTTGGGATTCAACAATCCTCACAAGTCCATGAATTCTCCAGTGTTCTTTACACTTGGCACACACCCATTTTTGGTACCTCTGGGACTCAAGGATAATATTTTATTCCTAAAGCCATTTGGTGAGGCTTGGAAAAGATTAGGAGTTGGATAGTCTACTTTTGCATTAACCCTTGTATAATCTTTCTTTATTTTTTGATTTATTGTTAGTTTAACTTTTCTTTCATTTTTATTTTTATTTTATCTTTCTACTAACTCTTTTCTTCTCATTTTATTTTTCTTTTATTTTTATTTTTATCTTATTTTAATTCTAACATATTGCTTGTATAGTTCTTTTGTTTTTCTTCAAAATAAGGAAGCTCTCGAGGTAATATCATTCCTCTCCCTTTTATTTAGTTCTGTACTTTCAATTGGTACTTCACATCTATAATTGTTGTTGTTGGGAGTGCCGTAGAATCTAAGTTGGGGGGATGTATTATGTGATGCCTTAAGTGGCTTGAATAATGGGTGTATGCTTGGTTTAATTTGTGCTTTGTTCTTATTTGTACTTTTTGTGGCCATTGTTTCATGCTCATCATCATGCTCACTATTGCACACTACAGATCCACATATGCATCATGGTTCTCACATTGAGGACAATGTGAATTTTAAGTTGGGGGGTAGGGTTCGCATGATAACTTTTGTGCCAAAATTGTAAAATTTTAAAATTTTTGAGCATCTTTAAGCATAAATACATGAATTTAGCACATTTCTACCTACATGTCATCCCTTCTTTTTGGTTTGGTTGATTGTGGAATTAAGTAAGAGAGTGATGAGTGAGTTTTGTTCAAGCTTTAATAGGAAACTTAGTTCAAGTTGATTGTATAATGACCTTGTGCATTTTTTTGACTATCATAGAGAAGAGTTTATGTGTTTAGGAGTAGATTTTGTTTAACATTGGTTAATTGAGCATTCTTGGACTAGATGGAGACTTATACCCCTAATGGTGAGCTTTTGAGCCTATTATTCTTTCCTTGAGGGGTTGCACATAATCATAGCTCTTTTATTCTTCACTTTAGTTTCCAATGCACCAATTGCATCACACACACTTGCATGAGTGTCACTTGGCATATTATGAGTTGTTGCCAGCTTTGAACATGTGCTAGGCCCTCTTTGCTATTTTTTGGCTTCTTTATCCTTCTTTGATATGAAATTGCCCTAGGAACCAACTTGAAGCCTTTTTAATAAAGTGTGTGATAAAAATATATATATATATATATATTTTTCTTTGGTTCCCACCTCATATATGGTCCCTTAACCTTATTCACACACTTTTAGCCTTACCCTCACATTTCTTGGGTTGTAAAAGTGCCTCAATGTCAATGATGTGAATGGGAGAGCATATTAAGAGGAAATATTGGGTGGAGAATCTAGCTGATGTATTTTCATTATTTCAAAAAAAAAAGAAAAAAAAGAAAAAAAAGAAAAGAGAAAAAAAAGAGAAAAAAGAAAAAAAAAGAGGAAAAAAAAGAAAAGAAAAAAAAGTTTGTCATTCTTTTTTGCTTTTGTAATTTTGGGACTAGTACATTATTTGCAATATTTGCAATTGTCCCAAGTTTGTGAATAAGTTTCTTGTTGGGATCCTTGTTAGAAAGGAAATGGGTAGTTCGGGACTTGTGCGCACTTGAGCATCTTTATCCCAAGACATGTGATTTGATTTCCATATCTTCCATTGTTAACCATTACCCTCAGCCAAGTTACAACCAAAACAAAGACCTAGTGGATTCTAAGCAAGCAACTCTTGTATTGTGCATGTAGTGGTCTTATGTAGGTTGTGTGGTGTGATATCTTACACATGCATTGGAACAGAGTTATAAGCTATCCACTTTGAATTTCATTTCAGTTCACTCACTTATTTGTGGGGTTATGTCCAACTAGGATAGCATCATATGCTAATAGGTGTGTGTGAACCCTTGATGAGTTCCTTTCTATGAGTGGTACCCTATGAGCATTTGAAGTCAAAACCTAGTTCCGTTTATGCTCTTGCAACCTTGTTGAATGAATGAAACAATTTTGCACACATGCTCTTTCTACTTTAATAGTCTATGCATTTATGCTTATCACTTGGGAATTACACATGATATTTGGGTTTGGTGACTTGTTGGGCTTGAGCTTGATTCATTTTTTATCTTGATTACTTTTTGACACTTTGAGACCATGCCATAGAATTTTGTGGGTAGATTCACTGCAAACCCTCACGAGACCTTACTCGTCCACTAGGGGGAACCTATGGGTTTAAAGGGCTTGCTGCACGTAGCTAAGTGTAGCCGTGTTTCCAACGAAAAGAGAAGTAGGATAGTAGTTATAATAAATTAAATAAAACCATTGCTAGGGACTAGCAATGCCTAGTTGGGGGTTGTGATTACACTTGAAAAGTATAATTACAAAAGCTCTATTTTAATATAAAATAATTCATTTTCTTAGTTTATTCATGCGTTTTGTTAATGTTTTTACTAATATGGATTATTTTCCTTATTTGTAGTGAAAATATCGAAATAGACACACTTGGGAGTGCCAAAGATGGAGAATATATTATGAAGGATAGCTCAAGAGGAGTGGATGTCCGGATACCTTCAAGACAAGAGAGTAAAAAGCTGGAAGAATCTGAAGAAAGAACCACATTGCCATCCAGACGCCAGATTTCCTGTCCGAACGCCAGCACATGACGAGCACACTGTCGTCCGGACACCAGATTTCCCGTCTGGACGCCAGAAGACGCGAATTCCGTTTCTTTTGCTCGTGTTTTAGGGTTTCTTGGATGGTTTATAAAAACCCCATGAACAGCCGCCTAGGGGGGGATCTCTCATTCTTCTTCCATCAATTTTTCCCACTTTCTTGAGTGCTTTTTAGGATTTTAGAGTGAGTTTTCATAGAGTTTTTTAGGATGATTTTTAAGTTGTGTACAGCATTCTTTGGCGTTGTTTCAGCTTTGGTTATTGTTCGTTGTTCTTTACGTTCTTCGAAGTATAGTACATGGTTTTGAATATTTTTAATAGTTCAATCTCAGATTATTCTTCTTCTCTTTAGTCTTATTAATCTTGAGTTCATGCTTTATTATATGGCTGGGTGTTTTGTTTTCGTTATGGAATTAGCGTAAAACCCTAGTTCTTGATTCAATGAATCAAGGAAGGGTAGTTTATGAAAAATGAAGGGATGTGCGTAGATCCTTCGCATGGTTTGTAAAAACCTTTGCGAAGTGATCTACGATTGTAGGAATCATTTTATTTTGTTTCAAACATCGTCGAAAATGAAAACTTTTGACTACATTCTCTGTAATCATAGTAAAGGTTTTCAGGTAAAAATTGGTTTAATAATTTTGGGCAAATTAAAATTGATTTCTAAAACAAATCTGGTTTTGGTTGTTTGAAAATCCTTCGAAAACAATAATTTTTGACTATATTCTTTGTAATCTCTAGTAAAAACTCTTGAATATAATTTTCATAATAATTTTTGAACAAACCCTAATTTAGGTTTAAAACCGAATGTTTTCTTAGAAAAATCTTTCTAGTTTTATTATCCATAATGAAACGTGATTTTAAAACTGAGTGTTAAACATTTCTGAACTTTAATGAGAATACTTTTCCCATTCTATAGCTCCTTTGACGTGAACTATAGATTGTTATTTTAACACATCCCGTAGTAAAGTAGTAAACTACCCGAACTTGTGAAATTGGATCAAGAACTTCTTAATCTTGAATTCTTTAATTTATCTTGAATTTGATTTTTAATTAATTGTTTGTTTTCTTGAAATCTTGATTAGGTTAGAAGAATCTTCTTTAATTCTTGAATTTACATTTAAGCATTTTTTTAAAAATTATAAAATATTTTTATTTAAGAATTTCTTTTTGGCAACGTTCTTTATTTAATTTTTTTTTTGTTCAAGTTTAGTTAAGTTTTGACTTTACTATCTTTCACACAGTAGGTAGAAGAACTTAGAAAACCCTAGTGTTCAATCTCATAGTTCCCTGTGGATTCGACCTCGGACTCACCGAGTTAAAACTACACCGCACACCCTTGCACTTGGGGGTTAGTTTAGACGCACTATTTAGAAGCGGTCAGCGCTTGGCGCCTAACTTAGGAAGGAAAGGAGCTTGGCTCCAAACAAAGAAATTATTGGCACTTGGCACCTAACTAGAGAAAGAAAGGAGCTTGGCTCTAGATAAGGAGAGAGTAAGCGCTTGGCGCCTAATTATAGGAGGGGGCTTCGCTTTGATGAGGAGCTCAACTTCCAAGGATGCGCTTAGTGCAGGTGAATGAGCATCTATCATTTGGGAAAAGAAACTCAGCTTAGATCAAGAGCTCAATTCCTATTGATGATGATTAGGTCTATGTGAATGGCTTAGGAGCCTAATTTTTTTTTTTTTTGGTGACCCGGAACCCGGCCAGTTTATTGCAGTCCTCAATGGACCGTGTAGCCGACCGATAAACTGGGGGCAGAAGAATACCCCACAAACCTGCCGACCAGATAAGTCTCAAGTTTACGCTTGTGGTGGGTGGCCCTTGGAATCGAACCCAGGCAAACTCTGTGGGAAATACTCCCTCAAGCCGCTGAACCAACCCCAAAGGTTTCTTAGGAGCCTAATGTTATGAGAATGATGCAATTTCTATGATCATATGGGTATGTTAAATATGATGACCACTTATATTCTACTATAGACAGCCATTAGGGATGCATGTTAAAGCATGTGCCGGTATGTCAAAACATGATATTATATCATGCTGACGAGTGATGAATGAGCATGGTAGCATGGAATAACATGATCATGGCATGGTATAACATGGCATAGCATGGCAATATGAAAGTAAGTATGGTATAGGATGATAATGACGTGATATAATATGGCAAGGATGATATGGCATGGTGAATGTGATATCTAGCAGAGCCTAGCATAGCAATAAGATGTTATAGCACATGGTGTGGCTGACATGCTTTTACGACATGGTATGGTGATAGAATGATGTTATGGCATGGTATGATATGGTAGTATGATATGGACATGATATATAAATGATGTTTGAATTTTGCAAAATTGTCTCAAGTATATCCGGTCAATATCATACATTGGGCATAACCTAGACTTGGCTTATGATCCGGATACCTTTTATTGACAAAGAATTATATTTACAAAATTAAACAATCTTATTCTAATTATCTAAAATCAAATTGAAAAGTAAGGTAAAATTTTCTAAGGATAGAAAATTAACCGAACTTAAAACTGTGTAAAGAAAAAGTTTGAAATTCCTCTAAAAACTTTCAGAACACCTTAGAGTGGCCGGCTACAAGGGAGAGAAAGAGAGGAAGCTCAGTTAGGGATGGAGAAAATAAGAAGGGGAAGTGCCTATTTCTAGGCATTTGAGGTGCCAAAAAGTTTGTAAACTTTGAATTTCCAAACAACTTTGCAAAACCTAACTTCTCAAACAAGTTTGAAATGATAAAGGATGAAAACATCTTTGCAAATCTTCTTTTACCAACCTTTTTGCTAAATAGGATAGGCAAACAAGTTTGCAAAATGAGCTTGGGCAAACATGTTTGCAAAAACAAAAAGAATGAACATGTTTGCCAAACTAAAGAAGGCAAACAAGTTTGTAAATCAAGAAAAAGAACAAAAACTTGCCAAAGACCTATTTGGTGAGGTGTTTGGCAGCTAGGCCAAAATGGGGGCTGTTTTGGCCTATGTCCTTGGCTCAAGCAATATTTTACATGGTTCAGTTTCTGTCCCGGCAAGTTCGAGCCATTCTAAGACCTCTGGTGTAGTTTCCAAGAGTTTTTGGACCTCACGGGAAATTTTTAGAGAGAATTAAATCAATTAGGTCAAAAATTGGTTTGATTTGGATTCTCCAGACCAAGTTATGCCTGTTTAAAAATTGCTACTCCGAAATGGGTTAAAACAGAGAAGGGGTCAACTAATCTTTTGACTTAACCCCTGGAGGCACCACTAGGATGAATCACCCTCATTTTGGGTATGAGAAGTCAAAAAATGCCTTTGTTGAGACTCCATGACACTTTTATGAATTTATAAAAAATTAACAAATTTTACAAACAAATCAGTGGAGAAACCTCCTGAGATTTGACTTGGTTATACTTAGCTATGTCATTACCTCAAGGATTGAACCCTCAATATTTGTGTGCAATTTGAGGGCATTCTAAATTCATTTGGATGCTCAAATTGTGTTTGGGGTGCCAGTAGCTTCCTTCTCGTCGGTAGGAGCTGTTTTGGGTCGGTAGAGCTCATATGACCTCTGAAGTGGCATTTTGGGTGCTTTGAGCTTTATTCCATGTTCTTTGGAATTTCTTGGGATGTTATGTGTCTTCTTGATGGTTTATAGCTTGATCTGGGTATTCTGGTCGATGTCAATTTTCAAGCACATTGGCAGAGGCCGTTTTGGACTTCTGGATCGAATTAACCCTTTTGTTCTCAATTTTGGTAGTTCTATTGATGCAAAGATCCTCTGTTTGATGTCTGGGACATGCTTATGTAATTTGGTGGCCTTTTGCTCTGATCTGGTCTTTCAGTTTGGCTTCTCCCTAGCTTTAAGGATAAAACCTACATTTTGCTAATTCTTTGCTTTCTGTTGATTCCTAGCACTTTGACATGTTTTATGATTAAGGAAACTTAATCAGTAGAGCACCATTCAACTATATTGAATTCATAAGTGAGTCATTTTTTGGAACCCATAAATTCATTTGCATGAAATCTATAAGTAAATGGGCTCAGAGTTTGAACCCTCAATATTTTTGTGCAATTTGAGGGCATTCTAACTTCGTCTGGATGCTCAAATTGTGTCTAAGGCACCAGTAGCTACCTTCTCATCAGTTGGAGCCACTTTGGGTCAGCAAAGCCCAGATGACCTTTGAAGTGGCATTTTGGCTACTTCAAGCTTTATTTTAGGTTCTCTGGAATGTCTTGGGTTGTTGTATGTCTTCTTGATGGTTTCTGGCTTGATCTGGGCATTTTGGTCGATGTTGGCTTTTAGGCGCTAATTACACTTGAAAAGTGTAATTACAAACTTCATATTTTGCTACTTATTAATGATTTTGAATAGTTAAATTTGAAGTTTTGATGATATTTTGTTACTTATAGTTTTATCTTCTTAATTGTAGGGAAAAGGGCAAGAAAATCAAAGTTTATAGTGATGAAAATGTCCTAGAAGACAAAGGAAAAGTTGTGGTTCAGACTTCACCTTGGATGGTCCAGACCAGCCTAAAGACCCAGCATGAAAGAAGAAGAGAAACGGAGTAATCACTATTCTGTGGTCCGAACCCCCTACCAGATGGTCCGAACCACAGTGAGTTTGTTTGGCCAAGGTTGGGGAGATGACCATTCTGTGGTCCGGAACCCCTCCAAGATGGTCCGGACCACAGTGTCCCGGGACGCATGATTTTAAAACACCTCTTCTAGGGTTTCTTTACAACCTTTTTATAAAGCCCTGTGTACGGCCGAACTAAGAAAAGAACTTTTCATATTTTCAGATACTTTTGAGAGTCTTTAGAGAGCTTTTTCAATATTTTGTGGAGTTTATAGAATTTCTAGAAGTTAGTTTGCTCATCACTAAAGTAATCTTCCATTACTTCCTTTCAGAACTGTTTACCGTGTAAGTTTGATTTCGCTTCACTCTTTAATAATATGATTTATTTGTCTCAATTGGTAGATTGGTTGATTATGTGCATGTTTGTTGTTTTCGTTTCATTTTAAATAATGCTAGTGTAAAAACCCTAGTTCTTAATTCAATGAATCAGGGACGGGTAGTTCATGACACACAATAAGATGTGCGTAGACCCTTTGCATGGGTTACGACAACTCATTTGTAGGGATCTACTATTTTTAAACCTACTTTAATTTGTTTTGAAAGCATTCGAAAAGAAAAACCTTTAACCACATTCGCTGAAGTCACTAGTATGAGTTTTTGATTACAATTGGTTAATATTTTTGGACAAATTAAAAATAGGATTCGAGTTCAATTCTGATTTTGTTTGTTTGAAAAACTTTTGAAAACAAAAGTCTTTAACCATATTCGTTGAAATCACTGGTACTGATTTTTTATTAAAATGTTCTCATTATTTTTGAACAAACCTTTAATTCTGATTTGAACCCAAACATCTCATAGTGAAGTAGTGAACTACCTGGACCTAAAAGTTGAATCAACAACCTCTTTAATATTGAGTTTGTTATCCAATTTAAATTTTCACGATAATTAGTTTGCTCTGAAATTTATAGTAGCTCATTTGTTGTGTTCTAAAAGTTATATTGAATTCCTTTAAGTCATATTTAATTTATTTAGAACTTAGAATAAAAATTTTAATTGCCGAATCCCTTAAGTAGTGTTAATTTAACTTTTAGTTTGAATTTTAATTTTGCAAAACCCTTAGATTCAGTTTCAACTGAACATCAGACCTTATTTACATTTAAATTTTGGATTTCCCTTATAACCTAGAAATTGAATAACATAGGCTCCCTGTGAATTCGACCTCGGACTCACCGAGTTAAAACTACGACTGCCCTCTTGCACTTGACAGGTAGATCCCAAACATATTTTAGGGTCGGTCAAGTTTTTGGCGCCGTTGCCGGGGAGCCAAGATTTAGTTTTTAGGTTATTCCTATTTTTATTTCTTTTTTAAGTGAGTTTATTTTTTTCTTTAAAAAAAAAAAGGACTCAAAATTTTTGAAGTGTACGCAACTTAGATCAAGTAGAGTAATTGTAGTAGAATTTGAACTAGAAAACCCTTTCTACCTTCCTGAACCTTTTTCCATATACTCATTTTCCACTGTTTCACTTACCACCTCATCTTTCCACTCAATGGTTGACTTAAGAGGGGAAGGTAGCGAACATGGAATTTGGAATTTGAGAGTCTTTAGAGAGCTTTTTCAATATTTTGTGGAGTTTATGGAATTTCTAGAAGTTAGTTTGCTCATCGCTACAGTAATCTTTCATTACTTCCTTTCAGAACTATTTACCGTGTAAGTTTGATTTCGTTTCACTCTTTAATAATATGATTTATTTGTCTCAATTGGTAGATCGGTTGATTATGTGCATGTTTGTTGTTTTTGTTTCATTTAAAATAATGCTAGCATAAAAAGCCTAGTTCTTGATTCAACAAATTAGGGATGGGTAGTTCATGACACACTATAGGATGTGCGTAGACCCTTCACATGGGTTGCGACAACTCATGTGTAGGGATCTACTATTTTTAAACCTATTTTAACTTGTTTCGAAAGCATTCGAAAATGAAAACCTTTAACAACATTCGCTGAAGTCATTGGTATGAGTTTTTGATTACAATTGATTAATATTTTTGGACAAATTAAAAATAGGATTCGAGTTCAATTCTGATTTCGTTTGTTTGAAAAACTTTTGAAAACAAAAGTCTTTAGCCATATTTGTTGAAATCACAGGTACCAAATTTTTATTAAAATGTTCTCATTATTTTCGAACAAACCTTTAATTCAGATTTAAACCCAAACATCTCATAGTGAAGTAGTGAACTATCTGGACTTGAAAGTTGAATCAAGAAACTCTTTAATATTGAGTTTGTTATCCAATTTAAATTTTCGCAATAATTAATTTGCTCTGAAATTTAGAGTAGCTCATTTTTTGCGTTCTAAATGTTATATTGAATTCCTTTAAGTCATATTTAATTTATTTAGAACGTAAAATAAAAATTTTAATTGCCGAATCCCTTAAGTAGTGTTAATTTAACTTTTAGTTTGAATTTTAATTTGAATTTTAATTTTGCAAAACCCTAAGATTTAGTTTTAACTGAACATCAGACCTTGTTTACATTTAAATTTTGGATTTCCCTTATAACCTAGAAACTAAATAACATAGGCTCCCTATGAATTCGACCTTGGACTCACCGAGTTAAAACTATGACTGCCCTCTTACACTTGAGAGGTAGAACCTAAACATATTTTAGGGTCAGTCAAGTTTTTGGCTCCGTTGCCCGGGAGCCAAGATTTAGTTTTTAGGTTATTCCTATTTTTATTTCTTTTTTAAGTGAGTTTATTTTTTCTCTTTTTTTTTTTAAAAAAAAAAGGACTCAAAATTTTTGAAAGTGTATGCAACTTAGATCAGGTAGGGTAATTGTAGTAGAGCCTGAACTAGAAGACCCTTCCTACCTTCCTGAACCCTTTTCCACATACTCATTTTCCACTATTTCACTTACCACCTCATCTTTCCACTCAATGGCTGACTTAAGAGGCGAAGGTAGCGAACATGGAATTTGGAATTTGAGAGTCTTTAAAGAGCTTTTTCAATATTTTGTGGAGTTAATGGAATTTCTAGAAGTTAGTTTGCTCATCTCTACAGTAATCTTTCATTACTTCCTTTCAGAACTGTTTACCGTGTAAGTTTGATTTCGTTTCACTCTTTAATAATATGATTTATTTGCCTCAATTGGTAGATCGGTTGATTATGTGCATGTTTGTTGTTTTCATTTCATTTAAAATAATGCTAGCGTAAAAACCCTAGTTCTTGATTCAACAAATCAAGGAAGGGTAGTTCATGACACACAATAGGATGTGCGTAGACCCTTCGCATGGGTTGCGACAACTCATGTGTAGGGATATACTATTTTTAAACCTATTTTAATTTGTTTTGAAAGCATTTGAAAACGAAAACCTTTAACCAATTTCGCTGAAGTCACTGGTATGAGTTTTCAATTACAATTGGTTAATATTTTTGGACAAATTAAAAATAGGATTCGAGTTATATTCTGATTTCGTTTGTTTGAAAAACTTTTGAAAACAAAAGTCTTTAACCATATTCGTTGAAATCACTGGTACTGATTTTTTTATTAAAATGTTCTCATTATTTTTGAACAAACCTTTAATTCAGATTTGAATCCAAACGTCTCATAGTGAAGTAGTGAACTACCTGGACTTGAAAGTTGAATCAAGAACCTCTTTAATATTGAGTTTGTTATCCAATTTAAATTTTCAGGATAATTAATTTGCTCTGAAATTTAGAGTAGCTCATTTGTTGCGTTCTAAAAGTTATATTCAATTCCTTTAAGTCATATTTAATTTATTTAGAACGTAAAATAAAAATTTTAATTGCCGAATCCCTTAAGTAGTGTTAATTTAACTTTAAGTTCGAATTTTAATTTTGTAAAACCCTTAGATTTAGTTTTAACTGAACATCAAACCTTGTCAACATTTAAATTTTGGATTTCCCTTATAACCTAGAAACTGAATAACAAAGGCTCCCTGTGAATTCGACCTCGGACTCACCGAGTTAAAACTACGACTACCCTCTTACACTTGAGAGGTAGAACCCAAATATATTTTGTAATATCCCAAACTTTGTATTAGTATAAATATATGGTCTTTGACGTGTTTTGGAAGTTAAGATATGTTAATATAATGGTATGGATCATTATTGGTGTTTAGAGTTGAGAACTTCGAAAGAAATAGGTTATGCAGTTAGCCAAGTGCTGGAAAATGGGGGAACCTTGGGCACCCACCTGAAAGGAGCTTGGCCACCCAAGGCAAAGTGGTTTTGATAGATAAGTGTTGCTCTGCATTTTTCAGTCGGCCCCTCTCCCCTATAAACCTATATTTAGGCTAGGGGGTGGAAAATTCTGGAAGGAATTGTTGAGGGGTTTAAAATATTGTTATATATATATATATTGTTGATTTGATGCAAGAGAGAGAGAGAGAAGTTGCTTGGAAGAAGAGAGAATCGGGTGGAGAAGCAAAGAAGAGCAAAGAAGACAACCGGGTAGGGTTTTCAAGGTAGGTCTTTCTACCCTTCATGAAAACCAAATTCCATTTGCAAGATGGTGATTAGAACCTTAAGAAACCTTCCTATGTAATTTATTTGTAGTTTTGATCAAGGAGGGAAGAGATTGAGTCCATCAATGTTTGAGGGTTTGGAAGCTCAAGACACTTTCATGTTGATCTATCTTTTTTCCACTTGAGGTAGGGATTTATTGCCTCATTCTTACATATGTGTTGTGTAACAAGGAGTAGAATACTATTAGAAAACCCTTTTCAAATGTTGGTTACATTTGTGGAAGAAAAATGGGAGTTATACACATGTATATATATATATATAGGTTGAGAGAGTGAAAGTAGTGTTTTGATCCATAACTTAGCTTGTAGTAAATGAAAACTCAAATATTTTATTTTGTTGGGTGCCTAAGATCCTTGTGTTGATGTTAGAAACTTGAAACTTTAAGTATTTTTACATTAACATGGTCAATTTGAGGTCCCAAGGGTGAAAAACCATAAAACCAAAAAGCAGGGCATGAAACTCGAAACTTGGCCCAGGCTATGGGTGCACGAAGGGGACACAATCGGGCGCCCAAGAAATTAAGGTATGGGCACCCAAGGCCCTTGGGCACACGGCTGAGTGTCAGCTTGGGCGCCCACCGAGCCTAGGTCACTTTTCTGACATTGTTTAGTTTAGCCTTCCACTTTGGGCATGTGGAAGAGTTAGTAACTTGTTTTCACATAAAACTTTTACTTGATTAATGTCATTGATTTAAAAAGGGAAATGAGCTTTAAAAAGTGATTAAGGGTTGATTATCTTAAACCTATGGGATTTAACCTGTAAGGGTGAATGAATGCTATCTTGAATGAAATGAATTGGAAGCTTATTTTGAGAGAAGGGTCTTAATCGAGTTGAATTGTAAATATGTCTTGATGTAAACAAAATGTTGACGTATATGAACTTATGATTGATTAAGTGAAAGGTAACTTGACAAAGGGACATATGTTTCTACTTTTTGGTAAATGTAGGGTGCTTAATATGGTTTGATCAATGCTATATGTAATGAGCTATGGAATGAACCGCAACATTGACATGTGTGTTGAATGGTACATGTTGATAAATGTTAAATGTTTAATAAGGTTGATCAATGTTGATATGTGATGAATCTTGGGATGAATCGAAAAGTGAACTTTTGTTAACAAATGATGGAAATTAAATGAGGCTTAGATTAAATAAAATGAGGAGATGAAATGAGTTGTGCTACATGATGAAATGGAATGTGTTTGTGCGTATTGGAAAGTGATGGTGATGAATGTGAATTGTGATTGATGAGTATTGAATGTGATGAATGATTGGTTGTGTGCCGAGGGCCGTGGTGAGGTGCAAAAATAGGAAGGGTCGTGAGATTACCCTTAGGTTGAAAGACCCGGAACCTACACAGGGTTTGGTGTCAATGCCAGTGGGTTAGTAGTCCACAACATTGTGTGTGTTTTGGCTCCTCGTGGCCCTGGATAGCGATCCTAAACGACGACATCGGTTTATCATTTCCGTTGGGTATTGGCCCATAAAAGATGATAATGTGTATACACCTAACCCCCAAGGATTATATGGTTATAGCTATGTGATTGATTAATGAAATGATGGTACTGTGGATGTGATTTCATGATTGAATGATGAACAAATGTAATATGGATGTGGATATGTGATTGAATTTTGAATATGTGATAATGTGATATGGAATATGGTTGGATACAAAGTTGGAAAATTTAATAATGGAGAATAATTGGACTTGAATGCTACACTATGATGTTATTGAATAAAGATAAATATTGTAAATATGGTTATGTGTTCGGCTATGTTTAAACATCAAAGAGATAATTGAAATGTGATATGAACACATGTATGGATTTTCAAAGATTAAATATAAATTGGAAACTTAATCCTTCTTATGATATTGTTGTGTAAATATATATATATATTCCATGTCGGTTATGTAGTTATGTTGATAAATCGTTGTGGCACTAGAACATATTGAGATAACTAGATGCACCATGAATAGTATTTACATTTGGAATACATACCATATATGTTTGTTTGCGGCATCGTGGGCACAAGCGGATCCTTGCTCACGTCCCTACATAACATTCAGATGAACTAATGGGGTTGGACTAGAAGGGTGTGTATGAGCCCTACCAAGCTTAGCGAAGCTCTTGGTTATTTAGTTTAAATTTCTTTGGAATTGTAATATTGTACATTGAAGATTTGTTTAATTTGGTTGTATAGGCCCTAAGGCCTGACTTATGTATTAATGAGAGGATTGTTGGAAGTTTGTGACTTGATTATAGCCGAAGTTAAATTTATGCTATCTTAACTATGTCTCGGGCTCACTGGTTTACGTTGCGTTGCTCTAATGATGGGTTGGTTATGTTAATGCATGTTGTGTGTGTTTATCACTCACCCCTTGGGTCACGAGATCCGGGGCATGACAGGTTGGTATTAGAGCCTAGGTCAGAATACCTAAGGGACAGTAGGAGTCTAGCATTGTTTATTACATGTTGTTGTGATTAATCGACATTTGTCATTTTTATGGGATGGGCTTATTAGTACTTTGTGGTAAGGATTATGGTGGAGATGGTTAGGACCAAATGTTACTAGAACCTTGATTGTATTGTTTGGAGATATGAGGATTCAGTAAACATCCCTAGCTAATGATAAGTAAGGTTGATATGTGAGTAAATGGTGTAATCATTAGAGGTTTGTGAACCTAGAGACAATGTTTGACATAGATTTAATTGTAGATCTGGCATATTGAAAGATGATTAGAAGTGATTGTGGATATGATTGAAAATTTGTAAGTGCTAAGGGGTTTAGAGAGTCTAAGGTTGTGATTTTGGGAATTATTGAGGCTACCTTTAATTAGTGGGAATTGTGAGATTATGGAATGAAATTGAAGTGGAAATGGCAATAGTAGAGAATTGAATCTTAAAATGATGAGAAGTGATTGATCATTGTAATGGGTTGGTGATAACCGGTTATATGATAATATGGTTGTTTAGATTTGTGATGAGGTGACCCTTTTAGTAAATAATATTAGGCACGTTGGGAAAAACTTTGTGTTCACATGGTCAATTGGAGATTGAATGAAAGGGAGTCTAAGTGTCGTCTTGAAAGCGAGGTGTTGATTTTGGATGTGATACTTGGGATTTTGGATGTGATCCTTGGGAGTCTAAGTCCCAAGGGTTGGCTTGACTTTCATAGATTTCATAATAGATGTCGCTATTATTTTTCCGTTAGGCCATATTTTGTGGCACCGATGAAGTCTTGGAAGTTTGGGATTCAATCAATGGTTGTGAGTCTATGATTCTATAAAATATAGTATTAGACATCGGGACATTTGAGATTCTTGTTAAGAGGAATGGTAGAAGTTTGGGTTTCAAGTAAAATTTGAAGTTTGCAAATTTGGTGGTAATTAAGGCAGCATATTGCTTATCGAGTATTGATGTTTTGACTAAATCATTAGGCATTAAGAATAATAAATGTTGGATTGGTTTGCATGAACAAAGTTTGAAGATAGGTGATATTGTGTTGGATGACTTTGAGGGATTAGTGTAGTAATTGAGTATAGCCAAGACCGTGTTTGATGCTTAAGTTTTGTGGATTTGGTGAGGTACCATCTTTATCTTACTCGAGTACCTCCTAGTTAATGGACCTATTGATTTAAATGAATTGGGGCAAAGTACAAGTGTGTGGGGTGATGATAATGAGGACATTTTATGGCACAGAATATATATTGATTGAAATTTTACAATTACTTTTACTTGAAGAAGGGATTGCTTTTAGTATTATGGAAGGTTATGGGGAAGATTGAGTTATGTAATAATGTCTAATAATTAGATGGCAATATAAATTGAGGAGATTGGAAGTATATGAAGAGGAATTATCTGTACCTAATTCAGTGTTAGCTATGATGTTTTTGAACTGAAGTCTTGTTGTGGTTAAGTAAACTAATGGAACAATTTGGAATGCATTAGAACCTAAGGATGTCGAAGGTATTTGTTTATGTAAGATAAACTGATTATGAAGTGAAGTAAAAGAATGGAATATTGGAAAAAGGCTGATTTAAAGATCTCCCATATTATTTAAGTGAGGTTAAAGATATGAGCGATGCTATGAGTTAAAGGTTAAAAAGTCTGTACATTGCTAAAGTGACTTTCATTGAATGTTTGGGAATTCAAGACTCTTTGAGATGAGGATACTGGTAATAGAAGCATAAATTTCACAAAGGTGAGTTACTTCGAGATGATATAGGAAGGTTATACTCCTTGTTACTTATTGCACATCTTATATATATTACAGGATAAATCCTATGTAATTCTCAACTTTGAAAGGTACTGACCATAGCTAAATCCATGTTTTATTGAATTCTTGATTGCTACTTGCACATTAAATGTTGAAAATACCTTTTAGTTAAATGTTTTCTAAACTATTATGTTGATAATCATTTGGCTTGGCCACTTAAAATTTTGGTTACCAAATTGTGCTAAAGTTGTCACACTAAGGAAATTCTTTCATCTCTATGTTGTTTACTTGAAACTTGATGGCATTGCTATTTCACTGATGTTGGTAAAATGCACTATTGTAATTTGGAATGGCTATTGTGTTGAACTTGGTTCAATGTTTGTTACATTTCTTGAATGGCAAATTCGAACCACTGTACCTCAACATATGGCAATTATGATTTGAATTCCTTAATTGAGAAAATGCTAATGGGTGAGGAGATGGGCATGTATGAATTGAAAATTTGAACCTATTTGGTTGTCTAAAAGGATGTGCTAATGAGTTATGATAATGTATTATGGTAATGTATTATGATAGTGTAATACGGTAATGTGTTATACTAATGTGTTATGGTATTGTGTGAATTGAAATGCTAATATGTTATGGTATTGTGTAAATTGAAAATTTGAACTTATGTGGTGGTTCTTAACCTTTTGAGTGTTAAGGCATTTGACTTTATAATAAGGTGTTAGTTGTGGAAACTTGCTTGGTTAAGTGGTTTTGGATTTGAGTGTTATGATGAAATCGAGGATATGCCTTGGCAATGTTATGTAAAGAGGGATGCGGGATCCCAATTGTGGGACTATCTTTGTTTGAAAACGCATGATTATGGAGATATAGCTATAAATAGGTGAACTGAGTTGAGAATGAGCAAGTGTACGATGAGTAGATAGACTTTGGGAAGAAAAAGGGCTAGAAGTCGGTTTCAATTGAGACTGTAGTAAGTGATGATGACATTAAAGGGTATGATGAGATAACATATAAGGTCATATTCATGAAATTTGGAAGGAGGTTTATTAAATTTAGGAGATTGATTTGTGTGCTTATGGTACTCACTGGTGGATTAAACCGGGTATGCTTAGACGATAAAGTAAATTTATGAATTAGTTGGTTATGCTTGAGGAGATAAATTGTTGCCTGGTGGATGGGAGATTACATGGAAATTTAGTTGTAAAGAAGAATAGAATAGAAAAAGTTGAAAATGAGATATTTTTGTTGGATAGTCGAAAGTATGAAGAATGTTTGAAGGCTTCAGTTACACTAAACTTATCATATTGGTTAGGCATTGAGACAATTCAATTTGATTTATACAAGTGGTGAATTAAACGTTCGGAGGCAATTGACTCAAGTATGGAGTTTACCTCGAACACAAGTAGAATTAAGAATTTATCTTGGGCATACATGTATAAAAAAGATCGTGACAAGTGTGAAGGAAATTAGAACTGATAAGAGAGAGGGGTTTTGGTTGAATTGAATTTGAGAGCTTAACATATGATGTCTTATGAATAGTGACTTTATACGGTATGTTTGAATGCAGTGAAAAAAAAAATTTATTGATGTTTCAAGGGAATGATTTAAGGTTTGAACACTATTAATAGAAGATGAGTTGGAAAGAGAGTTCTGGGACAACATTTTATGAGTTTCTTCTACAAACTGGCTAATGCGTTGGTACCTTTATAGAGATAATGATGTGGGGTGTTTAGATTGTTATTCAGATGAATTGTAAAATGTGAATGTTCTTCAGTGTTGTTCAATTGTTGAAGTCTTAATTAGAGGATGAGTATTTGCGAATGAATTGTCAGGGATGGCATGAAACAGTGAGTTAAGGAGTTTCTATGTTGGATTACCTATGATTTAAGTTGAATTGCCTATAGTAATGAAGTAATATATGGTCGATTAAAATGTTGGCTTGCTAATTGGTTTATAAGGTGTATGTATCTATGTGGGACTATTGAGCTAAGAGAAGATAATGGCCTTGGATAGTCGTAATTAATTGAGCTTAGTTAGATGGGGTTGGAGATTGATGAGCAAGTTTCATTTACATGTTATCGATTTAGTCTTATTCAGAATAAAGTAGTTGCCTTGGATTAAAAGCTTGGTGGACCAACAAAGTAATGTGAGTCTATAAAGTAAGGGAGAATTTGAAATGGAAAACAATACTTGGAAAGAAGAGGCGTTTGAATAGAGAAGAAGGATTACAAAGAAGTTGATTACAAAAGAGATGTTTGTGGTAATTTTCAAAATTGATTTCAATCCCAAGGTTAGTATAGTTATAATGTGACCTATTTGGTTTGTGATATAGTTTGAATGGATGGACCACAGTTTCAGTTACAAAAGAGTTCAATGTTGAGGTTACATGCTTAAGTGTTGGACCTACAGGGAAAAGCTTGAACAAAATAGAAAGGTGACCCTTTTAAGGAAATGATGAATCTAGTACAAGATGAACTGTGTTAGGGGCAAATTGGATAAGTAAGCGCATTAAGGATATCATCAGTTCTTAACTAGGAAATATTGATTAAATGAGAGAAGTTATGAAGATTTAAGGAAGTCTAAACGTTAGGATGTGTGGGAAGAGAAAAAGTTCAATTTTATGGAGGAAAGAGATTGGCAGGAAAGGTGATTGAATAGAGTATTATGGGAAACCATATCGTAAGGGATGAAGGATAAGGATTTGAAAATTTGATTGCTATTGCTTGAGGACCATTGGAATAATTACTAAGTTTATAGATACACAGTAAAGGTATAGTTATGAGTGTTTTTGAGTTGCTATGATTAATTGGTAAAGTGATCTGAATATTGATTAATGAATGGAATTTCAAGTTTCATATGTGCAAGAAGTTTCAGGATGATAAGGAGCTTGCTTAAAGGTGTGAGTTAAGATATACAGGAGACATCTACAAGTGTTTACTCAGAAAATTATGTATGACTGTGGTAGAAAATTTCGAGGATGAAATTTTTTGAAGGGGGGAGAATGTAATACCCCGGACTTTGCATTAGCATAAGTATATGGTCTTTGACGTGTTTTGGAAGTTAAGATATGTTAATTTAATGGTATGGATCATTATTGGTGTTTAGAGTTGAGAACTTTGAAAGAAATGGGTTAAGTAGTTAAAAGGACACATTCTAGCCAAGTGCTGGAAAATGGGGGAACCTTGGGTGCCCACCTGAAAGGAGCTTGTGCGCCCAAGGTCTTGGGCGCCCACTTGAGAATCCCTTGGGCGCCCAAGGCACAGTGGTTTTGACAGATAAGTGTTGCTCTGCATTTTTCAGTCGGCCCCTCTCCCCTATGAACCTATATTTAGGCTAGGGGGTGGAAAATTCTAGAAGGCATTGTTGAGGGGTTTAAAATATTGTTATATATATATATATATATTGTTGATTTGATGCAAGAAAGAGAGAGAAAAGTTGCTTGGAAGAAGAGAGAATCGGGTGGAGAAGCAAAGAAGAGCAAAAAAGACAACCAGATAGGGTTTTCAAGGTAGGTCTCTCTACCCTTCATGAAAACCAAATTCCATTTGCAAGATGGTGATTAGAACCCTAAGAAACCTTCCTATGTAATTTATTTGTAGTTTTGATCAAGGAGGGAAGAGATTGAGTCCATCAAAGTTTGAGGGTTTAGAAGCTCAAGACACCTTCATGTTGATCTATCTTCTTACCACTTGAAGAAGGGATTTAATGCCTCATTCTTACATATGTGTTGTGTAACAAGGAGTAGAATACTATTAGAAAACCCTTTTCAAATGTTGGTTACATTTATGGAAAAAAAATGGGAGTTATACACATGTATATATATATGTATAGGTTGAGAGAGTGAAAGTAGTGTTTTGATCCATAACTTGGCTTGTAGTAAATGAAAACTCAAATTTTTGACTTTGTTGGGTGCCTAAGATCCTTGTGTTGATGTTAGAAACTTGAAACTTTAAGTATGTTTACATTAACATGGTCAATTTGAGGTCCTAAGGGTGAAAAACCATAAAACCAGAAAACAGGGCATGAAACCCGAAACTTGGCCCAGGCTGTAGGTGCACAAGGGGAACACAGTCGGGCGCCCAAGAAATTAAGGTATGGGTGCCCAAGCCCCTTGGGCGCACAGCTAAGTGTCAGCTTGGGTGCCCACCGAGCCTAGGTCACTTTTTTGACATTGTTTAGTTTAGCCTTCTACTTTGGGCATGTGGAAGAGTTAGTAACTTATTTTCACATGAAACTTTTACTTGATTAATTTCATTGATTTAAAAAGGGAAATGAGCTTTAAAAAGTGATTAAGGGTTGATTATCTTAAACCTATGGGATTTAACTTGTAAGGGTGAATGAATGTTATCTTGAATGAAATGAATTGGAAGCTTAGTTTGAAATAAGGGTCTTAATCGAGTTGAATTGTAAATATGTCTTGCTGTAAACTAAATGTTGAGTTATATGAACTTGTGATTGATTAAGTGAAAGGTAACTTGACAAAGAGACATATGTTTATAATTTTTGGTAAATGTGGAGTGCTTCATATGGTTTGATTAATGCTATATGTAATGAGCTATGGAATGAACCGTAACATTGACATGTGTGTTGAATGGTACATGTTGATAAATGTTAAATGTTTAATAAGGTTGATCAATGTTGATATGTGATGAATCTTGGGATGAACAGAAAAGTGAACTTTTGTTAACAAATAATGGAAATTAAATGAGGCTTGGATTAAATAAAATGAAGAAATGAAATAAGTTATGCTACATGAGGAAATAGAATGTGATTGTGCGTATTGGAAAGTGATAGTGATGAATGTGAATTGTGATTGATGAGTATTGAATGTGATCAATGATTGGTTGTGTGCCGGGGGCCGTGGTGGGGTGCGAAAATAGGAAGGGTCATGAGATTACCCTCGGGTTGAAAGACCCGGAACCTGCGCAGGGTCTGGTGTCAATGCCAGTAGGTTAGTAGCCCACAACATTGTGTGTGTTTTGGCTCCTCGTGGCCCTGGACGGCGATCCTAAACAACGACGTCGGTTTATCATTTCCGTTAGGTATTGGCCTATAAAATACAATAATGTGTATGCACCCAACCCCCGAGGATTGTATGGTTATGGCTATGTGATTGATTAATGAAATGATGGTACTGTGGATGTGATTTCATGACTGAATGATGAACAAATGTAATATGGATGTGGATATGTGATTGAATGTTGAATATGTGATAATGTGATATGGAATATGGTTGGATACAAAGTTGGGAAATTTAATAATGGAGAATAATTGGACTTGAATGCTACACTATGATGTTATTGAATAAAGATAAATATTGTAAATATGGTTATGTGGTCGGCTATGTTTAAACATCAAAGAGATAATTGAAATGTGATATGAACACATGTATGGATTTTCAAAGATTAAATATAAATTGGAAACTTAATCCTTCTTATGATATTGTTGTGTAAATATATATATATATATATATATATTCTATGTCAGTTATGTAGTTATGTTGATAAATCGTTGTAGCACTAGAACATATTGAGATAACTAGATGCACCATGAATAGTATGCACGTTTGGAATACATACCATATATGTTTGTTTGCAACATCATGGGCACAAGTGGATCTGTGCTCACGTCCCTATAAATTTTTAACGCAGGTACAGGCTATAACATTCATATGAACTAACGGGGTTGGACTAGAAGGGTGTGCATGAGCCTTACCAAGCTTAGCTAAGCTCTTTGTTATTTAGTTTAAATTTCTTTGGAATTGTAATATTGTATATTGAGGATTTGTTCGATTTGGTTGTGTGGGCCCTAAGGCCTAAGTTATGTATTAATGATAGGATTGTTGGAAATTTGTGACTTGATTATAGCCAAGGTTAAATTTATGTTATCTTAACTATGTCTCGGGCTCACTGGTTTAGGTTGCGTTACTCTGATGATGGGTTGGTTATGTTAATGCATGTTGTGTGTGTTTATCACTCACCCCTCGGGTCACAAGATCCGGGGCGTGACATATTTTAGGGTCGGTCAAGTTTTTGGTACCGTTGCCAGGGAGCCAAGATTTAGTTTTTAAGTGATTCCTATTTTTATTTTTTTTAAATGAGTTTATTTTTTTCTTTTTTTTTTAAAAAAAAAAGGACTCAAAATTTTTGAAGTGTATGCAACTTAGATCAGGTAGGGTAAGTGTAGTAGAGCCTGAACTAGAAGACCCTTCCTACCTTCCTGAACCCTTTTCCACATACTCATTTTCCACGGTTTCACTTACCACCTCATCTTTCCACTCAATGGCTAACTTAAGAGGGGAAGATAGCGAACATGGAATTTGGAATTTGAGAGTCTTTAGAGAGCTTTTTCAATATTTTGTGGAGTTTATGGAATTTCTAGAAGTTAGTTTGCTCATCGCTACAGTAATCTTTCATTACTTCCTTTCAGAATTGTTTACCGTGTAAGTTTGATTTCGTTTCACTCTTTAATAATATGATTTATTTGTCTCAATTGGTAGATCGGTTGATTATGTGCATGTTTGTTGTTTTCTTTTCATTTAAAATAATACTAGCGTAAAAATCCTAGTTGTTTTCGTTTTTGACATTTATTTTTAGCAACCAAACAAGTTTGGTCGCTAAATCCTAGGCATTTTGGTGACCAATTGGTCGCTAATTGGTTGCTAAAAGTTAACCTTTAGCGACCAAATATTAATTTGGTCGCTAAAGAGTTCTAAAATATTTCCCTCCACCCTTTGGCGCCAACAATGGCTTTTGGCTACCAAAACATTTGGTCGCGGAATATTTTTATAATTTTTTGACATTTATTTTTAGCGACCAAATAAGTTTGGTCGCTAAATCCCACGTATTTGGCGGCCAATTGGTCGCTAAAAGTTAACATTTAGCGACCAAATATTAATTTGGTCGCAAAAGAGTTCTAAAATATTTCTCTCCACCCTTTGCCGCCAACAATGGCTTTTGGCTGCCAAAATATTTGATCACGGAATATTTTTATAATTTTTTGACATTTATTTTTAGCGACGAAATAAGTTTGGTCGCTAAATCCTAAGGATTCGGCAACTAATTGGTCGCTAAAAGTTAACCTTTAGCGACCAAATATTAATTTAGTCGCTAAAGAGTTTTAAAATATTTTCTTCCATCCTTTGGTGCCAATAATGACTTTTGGCTTCCAAAACATTTGGTCGCGAAATATTTTCATAATATTTTGACATTCATTTTTAGCAACAAATAAGTTTCGCGGCTAAATTCTAAGCATTTGGCGACCAATTGGTCGCTAAAAAAATCTCTTTATCGACCAAATATTAATTTAGTCGCTAAAAAAATGAAATGGATAAATAAAAATAATTAACTTTTATTTCTTTCTTTATTTTTCTATCAAACAAATTTATTTATCTCTTTGTATGATTTAAATTAGATTTCATAAATTTTATTTTAACGTTTATTCACTAATTTTAATTAATTTATAAAAATTATCAAAAATTATAATCATGGATCAACAAAAGAATGTTACCAAATTAATGCTAAAACTAAATTCACCAAATCAAATTTAGATAATTTGAATGTACAATTATTTTTTGTTTCAAAGTAAATATGTTAGAGTAACCTTTATAGTTTGTATAACTTATAATCAAGTGAATATTAAACGTTTTAATATCTAATAATTGTTTAGTGTAATTTAATATTAATTATATTAAAGTGACATTATTTTAAATTTAAAAATAAAAGTAACAAATATTATTTATTAATTTTAAGTAATTTCATTTCTTTATCTTTTTAGAACTTATTTCCAAATATAATCACCTAAAATATTTTTTTATTGGAAATAAATTCTTAAAATAATTTTCAAAAATTTTACTTTTTAAAAATAATTTTCTAAAACTAAAACTAATTGCAACCAAATTATTTTTAAAAATATAAATACAAAGTGAAGAAAAAAATATATATAGTGAGCCATGATATAACTAAATTAAAGATATGTATTAAATATGTGCTACATATACGAATTGGAGGAAAATAAAAAAAAAAACATTTAAAATTATTTTTAGTTAAATATAATAGTTATTCATAAATTATTTACTAAATATCTATATAGTTTCATATATTGTTTATGATTTCAAATTATTGAAACAAAAGTTAAAATAATTAAATAAAAATAATAAATTTTTTTTATCACTTTTGCTAACTAATTAGTCTATAAAGGGGCATTTCTTGCAACTAATTGGTTGACAAAAGTGTTAAAAAATTATTATAAAAAAATTAAAGTAATTAAATAAAATCATAAATTTTTTTATCATTTTTGGCGACCAATTGGTCGCTAAAGGCGTACCTTTGGCGACCAATTAGTCACTAAAGGGATACCTTTGCCGACCAATTGGTCGCCAAAGTGATAAAAGTTTGTTTATATATACAAAAAAGTGTAAAATATATATATAAATAATAGCTTGACCTAGTAGTCAACCACATGAACTTCCAAAGAAATGACACGAGTTCGAATCTCAGCAACAACAACAAAAATTTCAAAAATAAAAATTCAACACATGGCGGAATCATAGGCTGACACGTGGCGGAATCATAAGTCGACACGTGGCATAACATAAGTTGCCATGTGGCATGATGACATGTCAGCAAATGATGCCACGTGGCGCCACATTTGAATTTTTAATTTTTTTTAAATTAAATCAAATTTTCAATTAAAGACCCTTTAGCGACCAAAAATTTGGTTGCCAAAGGTTAGTTTTGGGTCACCAAAAACTAACCTTTGGTGACCAAATTTCTAGTCGCTAAAGGGTAAACCTTTGCCGTCCAAATATATTGGTCACCAAAAACTAACCTTTGGCGACCAAATTTTTGGTCGCTGAAGAGTAAACATTTGCCGACCAAAGATATTGGTCGCCAAAAACTAACCTTTGATGACCAAATTTTTGGTTGCTAAAGAGTAAACCTTTGCCGATCAAATATATTTTTGGTCACCAATACCTTCTGCCACTAGCCTTTGCCGACCAACGGGCGACCAAATTATATTTGGTCGCCAAAAGTTTTAGCGACCAAAAAGTAACTTTTCGTGACCAAATTTTGGTCGCTGAAAGTGCTTATTGGTGTAGTAGAAGGGTAGTTCATGACACACTATAGGATGTGCGTAGACCCTTCGCATGGGTTGTGACAACTCATGTGTAGGGATCTATTATTTTTAAACATATCTTAACTTGTTTCGAAAGCATTCGAAAAGGAAAACCTTTAACCACATTCGCTGAAGTCACTGGTATGAGTTTTCAATTACAATTGGTTAATATTTTTGGACAAATTAAAAATAGGATTCGAGTTCAATTCTGATTTTGTTTGTTTGAAAAACTTTTGAAAACAAAAGTCTTTAACCATATTCGTTGAAATCACTGGTACTGATTTTTTATTAAAATGTTCTCATTATTTTTGAACAAACCTTTAATTCAGATTTGAACCCAAACATCTCATAGTGAAGTAGTGAACTACCTGGACTTGAAAGTTGAATCAAGAACCTCTTTAATATTGAGTTTGCTATCCAATTTAAATTTTTGCGATAATTAATTTGCTCTGAAATTTAGAGTAGCTCATTTGTTGCATTCTTAAAGTTATATTGAATTCCTTTAAGTCATATTTAATTTATTTAGAACTTAAAATAGAAATTTTAATTGCCGAATCCCTTAAGTAGTGTTAATTTAACTTTTAGTTTGAATTTTATTTTTACAAAACCCTAAGATTTAGTTTTAACTGAACATCGAACCTTGTTTACATTTAAATTTTGGATTTCCCTTATAACCTATAAACTGAATAACATAGGCTCCCTGTGAATTTGACCTCGGACTCACCGAGTTAAAACTACGACTATTCTCTTGCACTGGAGAGGTAGAACCTAAACATATTTTAGGGTCGGTCAAGTTTTTGGCGCCGTTGCTGGGGAGCGAAGATTTAATTTTTAGGTTATTCTTATTTTTATTTCTTTTTTAAGTGAGTTTATTTTCTTCTTTTTTTAAAAAAAAAGGACTCAAAATTTTTGAAGTGTATGCAACTTAGATCAGGTAGGGTAATTGTAGTAGAAACTAAACTAGAAGACCCTTCCTAAACCCTTTTCCACTGTTTCACTTACCACCTCATCTTTCCACTCATTTTCCCTGTGAATTAGACCAGGAATTATTCAACTTTTGCCTACCTTCCATGGTTTTGACTCTGAAAATCCCTATAACCATCTTAGGGAGTTTGAGGAAGTTAGTAACACTTGTGTTGATCATAATGCCAATGAGGATGTAGTATGCCTTCAACTTTTCCCATTCTTTCCTTAAGGACAAAGCCAAATCCTGGCTTTATTCCCTCCGTCCACATTCTATTGGAACGTGGTGTGTAATGCAAACTGAGTTTCTAAAGAAATACTTCCCAACCTAGAAAACTCAACATTATAGGCGACAGATTACCACCTTTTCGTGTAAACCTAATGAGAACTTCTGTCGAGCTTGGGAAAGGTTTAAGGACCTTTTAATGGCTTGTCCTCACCATGGTTTTGAGTCATGGAAAATAGTGAGCATATTCCATGAATCTTTGTGCTTGTCGTTTCTTAACTACCTCACTCTTAAATGCAAATGCAGGTGTAAATTCAGATTTTAAAAGTGTTGAGTAAGGAAAATTAAGTCAAACTTCCCCCAAGTGCAAGGTGTGATTGTAGCAAAATACTGATGAATACTAGGTCATTTCCACAGGGATCTAAGGAGCAAAAGAGTGACTGATTCTAATGGATTAAAGTGGCAAAACATAGCTCACATGAATGTAAAACAGATTCAAAATTCTGATCTGGAATGTTGATGATTTTGGAGAGATTTTTCTAAAGTAAAAGTTAAATTTAACTAAAAATCTAATGTAAAAGGGTTGGGCAAGACAAGTTCAATGCCAATCCAAATCAATCTCAAGATGCTAAGAGTTTGTGGATTACCAATTTGGTTTGCTCTGATTTTGAGAAAATTAATTTCAATTAAAACAAACTATGGATCAAACACTTGATGTGCATAACATATCTTAAGAACAATAGGAGTTCTATGTCTAGCAACCCACATACAAGATTGTCACGAGGGTTCTAAGTTAAGCAACACCTATGAACTTATCGATAAGATATACAAATTAGTGTTAATCGAGTCTTGAATCAATGATTCCTAAAATGTTCAAATGCAAATTCAATTGATAATTAAAGAACTCAAAGTAAAACCATGAAGCTTGGCATCTTGAGATTCATTGGAAGGGACATTGCCCTTGCCTTGACCCAAGAAATATTCAGCCGTTCATATTCAAAAAATTAGAAACTAAAACAGAAAGATGAAATTGAAACATTGAAATATGAAATTGAAATTGATTTGCAATTGAAAACTAATTACAACGATTGAAATTGAAGTTGAAAACTCAATCCCTAAACTACTGCAGAAAACGTCCAAAAACCCAGAGCTCTCTCTCTCACTATATCTTTACAGCCCTCTCTCTGTATTGTGTATATGACATATCCTTTTTTTCTTTCCGTGTGTGGGTCATGTGATGCCAGCTTCCTCTCCCCTCTCTCTCCACTCATTCCTTCTGAAAAATCCTCATTCTGTTATGCAATTCCCCGCTGAATTACCAATTTGCCATTCCTTGATCTCAGGTCCATGTCATATGGAGAGGCTGAAGTCACGTGAAAGCTGTTGCTGAGATGTATAACTCTTCATTCGAATGTTTTGTCCCTGTATTCAAATATGCACTTCCCTCCAGGATGTAATTCAGTCACCAACAATATTCAAATATGCCAATCTACATATTCGAATATATTCCCCTGCTTCCAGAACTCCAAACTGAAGATTTTGATCCTCTTGTGTTGAATACAAGTGAAAGTTTCTTCATCATCTCAAATGGCATCAATCAACTGATGTACTGCACCTTGATGTATTCAATGCTTTCATGACCTTTCCCTGTGTCCTCAACATGGTTTAGATTTCTTTCCTTTGTGTATAAAATCAACACATGCTTCAATTTTGAGTAGTGGGAATAGATTCTACACAAAACACAGATTTTATATTATTTATGTGCTAAGTAAAGGTGTAATTAAATATATAAATGTGTAACAATTAAAGTTCAATCACACCCCCCAACTACAACATTACTAGTCCCTAGTAATGCCTCTAATAAAAGAAGTAACAGAGAAAAAATTCACTCCAATTCAATTGAATGATATTTCAGTGGTTCAAGGAAATTAATCAGTACCATGAGCAAAAGTTTTCATAAGCAAAGGTCAAAGTTCAAAATTTTACACAAGATATGAGACTTGCCAAGTGTGTGAAGTGAGTGTGAATGAATAATAGCTTTTAACTCTATCAACCTAACATAAATCCTTTGAATTTCATTTATTTCTGAACTTTACATTCTATTTTATTCCCAAGTTTTGACTTCAAATCTCACCTTGGAATTCACTCACAAGAAAATAGAACACACAAGGTTTCACTCAAGATGCCCCCTTTTTAAGGAGTAAATATAAATCAAATTCTAGAAGGTGGCGTCAACAAGTCAAAATGATTTATTCAAGAAAGAAATGGACGTGGCATAACTCCATGAAAGAATGGTGTAGTAAAGTTACTTCAGAATTTTCACTTTGCTTTCCCAATTCCCAGCTTTCACAATTGAATGAATATCCTCCCATGGATCTATTAGGACTTGCATTAGGTTGTAGTGGGGCCATTTGGGTGTAATGGGGTAATTTGAAGGAGGGTTAAGGAGTTCAAAAAAATGTTTTGGAACACTGAAATTATCATACCACTACCTTTCCACAGTTCTACCAAATCACACCCTTATTTCTCTCTTTTTTTTTTTTTTGGTATGAAACTGAGATTGAAAAACTGAAATTTATGGCCAAAGTGTTCTTCTTTGATTTTTCTACATCACCAAACTCTTCTTTTCTTCCATCTAGTTGTTTTCTTTTCTTACTCCCACAATCCTGCAATTCTTTTCATTGCTCTTCCCCCCTTACTTTCAGTGTATTCCAAAATATATTAGGAAGGCTAAAGAGCATTCATTGTGGTTAAAGGAATAATGTGGTGAGAAGAAAGAAATGTGAATGCTCTATTAAGGCTCAACTTGGTTACAAAGGTGATGTTCATCAAAGAAAGGTACGACAGGCCCAAACATTAAAAGGATGGCCTAATGTCATTTCCATGGTCTCATTCTACTCAACCATAACAGCTGAGAATCAAGATTCAAGTTCAATTCTTCTATAATTTCATAAACACCCAAAAAACAAAGTATGGCACTTGGAGTTATTGAAGAAACTGAAATGAAGAAATTTTTAAGCTTTTGAAAAGCTCTTAGAGTAAATGTCAATCTCTCATGAACAAAGCTTAAGGCTCAAAAATCTCACTTCAGGTCTCAGTCTCCACTATAGCTGGAAATCCATAAAATGAAATGTTCATTCGTAAATTCATTCATCAAGATAAATGTTGGCTAAACAAATCTCAAGCTAAACCCATTCACAAAACCATTCAACTTTAAAAACACATAGCAAGCACAACAAATCTTACAATTTTCACACTTCAAACTCTGCTCAATCTATCTTATGCAAATGATACTAATTAATTTCAAGAAGACAAAAATTTCATCCATTTCAAATTGCAAGTTCCAAGTCATACATAACAAAAGTAAATAGCAAATCAAAACTAACAAAGTGAAACAAACAGCAAGCATTCCTAATCCTATTATTGACAAAACATGTTTGAAATGTTCTAAGGAATTGCTGTCAAAAAGTCTAGTCTGAAGATAAAGCAAGTTGGAAAACTGAATCACTCCTCATCTTCCCTATCTGATTTGAATATCCTTTCTAGCAATCGGATAACTTTCTGTTGCCCCTTCTTCAGCTCATTCAATTCCTTCATCAACGGTTCTTGATTCTGTTGGATCAAGTTGAGTTTCTCATTTGTATTTGAAGAAGCTGTTTCATTTTCTACTTCTTCTGCTTGCTGCTGGTTGTCCTCAGCTACAAGTGGAGCAGCCTTCTTTCCTAACTGTCCTTGGCTTCTTTTCACTGAGGTTTTGGCTATCAGAGAAGTTGGTTTTACAATAGCCATTCCCACTTCTTCTTTAATACCAAGAAAATGTTGAATTATCTCTGTGATCAATCCCCCAAAAGGTAACCCAGCATTTGACTCAGGTTTCTCCACAACATGAGCAATGACCAACCAAATGTGATAGGGTAAATCAATGGGAATGCCCAGCAGCAACTTCCCCATAATTGTGGCTTGCTCTAAGGTGATGGTGGACTTATAGGCATGTGGCAGGATCAATGAACACACCAGCATATGAAGGACATTACTTTTTGGAGTAAGTCCTAACTTTGGTAGCCTAGCAGTGGTCCATTCTGCTTGAGGATTATCTGTGAACAGTCTAGCTAAATTATCCTTGTTCAATTGCTCCTCCCACTGAGCTTTCTGTTCAAGTGTAGCATCAGGTATTCTCTCAGCAGGTAAGTGGCCAATAAAGGAAATTTTCTCAAAATTCAAAGTGATCTCTTTCCCTCTCACCTTAGAATTTATCACAGATCTACCATGTAACATACCCATTTCAGCATTTGAATAAAATTCCCTCACATAAGGCACTATGGCCTTCCTACTAGTCGTTACCCATTGCACCCAACCCCTTTGTTCAAATAACTCCATTAATTCATAAGGTGCCTCAATGTAATCTTCTAGCTTAATTCCCCTCTCACAAAAAACTGCCCTCTTGCTATAATTTTCATCATATTTTAGCTCTGAAGGTTTATTAGCAAACCTTGAACTATCAAAAGTGTTTTCATCAAAAGGATCCTTTTCAGGTTGTTCCTCAGGAGCATTTTCAGAGGTGGAAACCTCGTGCTCGGGGTCAGCAATGTGATCCTCAAGAGGTACATTGTCAGGGGCCTCAACCGAAATTTCTTTTTCAATATTAGAAACATGCTCATCACATTTCTCACCAATATTCTCATTACCCACAGAGTGGTAAGACCCTGTCCTAGAAGATGACTTGGGGTCTAACTTGGAAGATGAAAGTTCTAGGGCTATGGGGTCATGAATTACAAGCGAGGAACCCTTACCGTATTTGCTTCTGATACGCATGCTTCTCCTCTTTGCCTCCCCTCTGTAAGCCATTTTCTTAATCCTTTTTGGTGGCATTTTGTCACAGTTGCTAGAGAGACCCTTCTGTCAAAAATCCCTCAATAGATAAACCCTAGCTCTTCCAATCCAAGCTTTGTAGCTTAATCCCACTTTAATGTGAACTCCAGAACACTTTCAGTCACCCCACAGTTGAAGCTCGAAAGGAATGTTTGAGGTGGTGGGGGCTAAAATGTTTTGGCACCAGGGTTTTGTATTCGAATCGAATAGGGTTCAAATGGGCCAGCCACGGGTATTTAAACAGGAATTTCAATCGAAGGCATATTCGAATACCCAAACCCATATTCGAATATGGTGTATCAGCAATTTAGTACCTCAGTATCCAGGGACCAGAATTTTTTCACAATCCCTTAAGAATACTCAAATCATGTTTTGTTAACAACTAAAACTCTATATTTACATCTAATGACATCCAATCCAAAAAAAAAAAAAAAAATAGAATAGAATAAAGAGAATAAAAATGTCAATTTTTTTTTTTTTTATTTGCAAGCTCCAAGTAGAAAAAGAAGAAACTCATTCAACCCAAGTAATACAGAACCAATTCAAATAAATCTAAGCATGACAAATCAAATCACTTTAGTCAATTTCAATCAAGACATGATTTCAATTTATCTAACAATCTCAAATTGTGTCCCCCACAACTAAAAACAGGCATTGTCCTCAATGTATCTAATGAAAAGCATAAAGAGAGAAATGTTGAGGAAGTAGCATACCTGGGGGCTGTTAATGAATAGTTAACTTGTGAGAATTACTGAAAGCTCATTGTCCAATTGTTTTTGCCAATTTCCCCCCAACTTATTCATAAACACAAAGCTTAACAATGGCAATTGTAAGTATAAGAGGCTAAAAACTGATTTCAAATTTGCCTATACCTCTTAAACCTTACCAATCAGTCCAGTCACTGCAAGGAATTTGCTGCATTTTACAATTGAAAATGATCAAACCAGATTTGGGCAGAAATGCATCACACCAGATTCTTTCTGTTCCTCCATTTGGGTACTGCTTGCTTACATGCTGAAAATTAAAAATTAGCAAAACCAAAAAGAATTATTTTATTTTATTTTTTTTACAAGAAGGAAAATTGCAAGAACGAAATAAACCAGAAAATTAAAAACACTAAAGAAAACCAGAAAATGCCTAACAACCTACACTACTATGATACAAAAAAAATAGAATTCCTTCCTCAATCAAGTACACCTTGGGGATCTTCAAGATCCCAACTCTCAATTTCAGCAATGAAATTCTCATGATACTCCTTGAGTCTTTGTCCATTTACCCTGAAAACATTATTTGAAGTTGGATTCTCAATGTCAACAGCCCCATACTCAGTGATGTGCTTGATCACATATGGACCAGTCCATCTTGACTTGAGTTTACCTGGAAATAAGTGCAGCCTAGAATCATATAATAAAACTTTTTGTCCCACAAACAATTCTCTCTTCTTGATATGTGCATCATGCCACTTTTTCACTCTATCCTTGGAAATTTTGGCATTGTCAAATGCATCATTCCTAATCTCCTCAAGTTCACTAAGCTGCAACTTTCTTTGAACCCCGGACTCATTGATGTTCTCATTAAAATGCTTCACTGCCCAAAAGGCCTTGTGCTCCAACTCCACCGGTAAGTGACAAGCTTTTCCATACACCAATCTATAAGGGGACATGCCTAGAATGGTCTTGTATGCAGTCCTATAAGCCCAAAGTACATCCACCAATTTCAAGGACCAATCTTTTCTAGTGGGATTTACTGTTTTTTCAATGATTCTTTTGATCTCCCTATTAGCTAACTCGGCTTGTCCACTTGTTTGGGGGTGGTAAGATGTTCCAACCTTGTGCAATACCCCATACTTCTTCATCAAAAGTCCCACATGCCTATTACAAAAGTGTGTTCCTCTATCACTTATCATGGCTTTTGGCATTCCAAATCTTGAGAACACATTCTCCTTCAAGAATTTAATCACTACCTTGTGGTCATTGGTCCTAGTTGGAATGGCTTCCACCCACTTTGAAACATAGTCAACAGCCACTAAGATATATTCATGACCAAATGAATTCACAAATGGTCCCATGAAGTCCATACCCCAACAATCAAAGATATCAAGCACATAAATGGGGTGGAGTGGCATCATGTTTCTCTTAGTGAGGCTACCAAGTCATTGATATCTATCACAAGCAACACAAAATGCATGCACATCACGAAACATGGTAGGCCAATGCAAACCACTTTGTAGAATTTTAGCCACTGTCTTCCTAGTAGAAAAATGTCCTCCACAAGCCAATGTGTGACAAAAATTAATGACACTATTCACCTCACTTTTAGGTATGCACCTCCTAATGACCTGATCTGGGCAATACTTAAACAAATATGGATCATCCCAGAAAAAATACCTCACATTCCTAAAAAACTTTTTCCTATCCAACAAGGTCCAATGAGAAGGTACAATACCCAAAGCTAGATAGTTGGCTAAGTCTACAAACCAGGGTACCTCAGAGGAGTCTACATGGAACAATTGCTCATCAGGGAATGTCTCATTGATGGGAGAATCAAAAGATGCTAAATCCTGATGTGGGAGTCTGGAAAGGTGATCAGCAACTACATTTTCAACTCCCTTCTTGTCCTTAATCTCTAAGTCAAATTCCTGAAGCAAAAGGATCCACCTAATGAGTCTAGGCTTAGCATCAGATTTGGTCAAGAGGTACTTCAATGCAGCATGGTCAGTGTATACTATGACATGAGAACCCACCAGATATGATCTGAATTTGTCTAAGGCATATACTACTGCTAGCAACTCCTTCTCAGTAGTTGTGTAGTTCTTTTGTGCATCACTGAGGGACTTACTAGCATAGTACAACACATGTGGTTTCCTATCTCTCCTCTGGCCTAGCACTGCTCCAATGGCACCATCACTAGCATCACACATGATCTCAAAAGGCAAAGTCCAATCTGGTGTTTACATTATGGGAGCTGAGGTGAGCAAACTCCTAAGTGTATCAAATGAGGTCTGAAATTCTAGAGTCCAACCAAATGGAACATCCTGAGATAGAAGGTTGCACAAAGGTCTGGATATGACACTAAATGATGTAATAAACCTCCTGTAGAATCCTGCATGGCCCAAGAATGATCTAACATCTTTGACACATCTAGGGGTGGGAAGTTTTTGAATGATTTCAACTTTAGCTCTATCTACTTCTATCCCCCTAGAAGACATTATGTGGCCAAGAACAATACCCTGAGTCACCATGAAGTGACACTTCTCCTAATTTAAAACCAAGTTCTTTTCCTCACATCTAATCAAAACCTTCTCTAAATTCCCCAAGCACACATCAAAATCACTCCCATAAACTGAAAAGTCATCCATGAACACCACTAGGAACTTCTCTACAAAATCACTGAACAAGCGCAGGAGCATTGCAAAGACCAAAAGGCATACGCCTAAATGCAAAAGTGCCAAATGGGCATGTAAATGTGGTCTTCTCCTGGTCATCTAATGCAATTTTTATTTGATTATATCTAGAATACCCATCTAGAAAACAATAAAATGCCTGCCCTGCCACTCTTTCCAATACCTGATCTAGGAATGGAAGAGGGAAATGATCCTTCCTTGTGACTGCATTCAATTTCCTGTAATCTATGCACATGCACCATCCTAGTTGGATGCGCATAGGAACCAATTTCTCCTTCTCATTCTTTACCACAGTCACTCCAGATTTCTTAGGCACTACTTGAGTTGGGCTAACCCACTTAGAATCTGAAATGGGATAGATAATTTCAGCATCCAACAGCTTAATTACCTCCCCTCTAACTACCTCTTTCATGTTTGGGTTAAGTCTCCTTTGCAGTTGCCTAATGGGCTTGGCATTCTCCTCCAAAAAATTCTATGGGTGCAAATCAGTGGGCTGATTCCTTACAGGTCTGCTATAGTCTAGCCCAAGGCTCTTTTATGCTTTCTTAAGACATCAACAAGCCGATTCTCTTGGTCTGAATTCAGCTGAGAAGAAATAACAGCTGGATAGGACTCTCCCTCACCCAAAAACACATATTTCAAGCCACTAGGTAGAGGCTTTCTTTCAGGTATGGGTGGCTTCTCAAAAGATGGCTGGGATTTGACTGTTGGCAGCACTAAAGGCTCAATGACTGGTCTCCATTGATTCACTAACAGCACTGAATTTTTCATTTCTTCAAGTTCTCCTTCACCATAATTTTCCAAGTCACAATTAATAAAAAGTCTACTTGCTCATCATTCACCAAAGCTTTCTCCATAGGGTCATCTAAATACTCTCTATCAAAGTGTTCTTGGGTGATGGTTTGAATCAAATCAACTTCCTCTAATTCCTGTTGATCACTAGGCTATTTGGTCACTTTAAAAATATTTTTCTCAATTGTCATGTTGCCAAAAGAAAACTTAATGACTCTAGTCCTACAATTTATCAAGGCATTTGAAGTGGCCAAAAATGGTCTCCGTAGAATGACAAGGACAGCTGGTTGTGACCCTTGAATAGGCTGAGTGTCCAGCACTATAAAGTCCACAGGAAAAAACAAAATGCTCCACTTGAATTAAGACATCCTCCACAATACCTCTAGGGACTTTGACTGACCTATCAGCTAGCTGTAATGTCACCCTAGTAGGTCTAAGTTCACCTAAGCCCAGCTCTTGGTACACAGTGAAAGGTAGGAGATTGACACTTGCACCCAAATCCAACAAAGCCTGATCTACCCTTTCGTCCCCTATGATGCAAGTAATAGTAAGACAACCTGGATCCTTGTACTTGGGTGGAGTTTTAAATTGCAAAATGGAACTCACTTGTTCAGTTAAAAATGCCCTTTCCTTAACATTCATTTTTCTTTTCACAGTGCACAAGTCTTTCAAAAATTTTCCATATGATGGATTTTGTTTGATGGCATCAAGTAGAGGAATATTAATCCTAACTTGTTTGAAAACTTCGTAAATGTCAGAATTCAAATTCTCTTTCTTGCTCTTGTTCAATCTTTGAGGAAAAGGGATTTTTGGAATAACTTCAGATCTGTCCAGCTTATTTTCTTTTGAATTCTTTTCATTTTCAGAAATCTGTTCATTCTTTTCAAACTGTTTTCCATCAAAACCTTTGATCTTATTTTCAGGAAAATCATTTTTATTTCCAGAAATTACCTACTCTTTCTTCTGAATTCTGATTTCTTGCTTTTCATTGCTCAGTTTCTATTCTGCATCAGCAAATTTTCTACTATCCAGTTTCTGTTTCTGCTGAATTTCAAATTCTGCACTGCTGTCCAGCTGCAGTTTTTCTTCAAATTTTGAACTGCTGTCCAGCTATTTATGCTGAACTTTTTCTTCATTTTCCATCAGGTCTTCTTCATTTTCTTCCTATTGAACTGGGATGTAGTCTGGTTTAACAATCTGCTTTCCACTTTTCAAGGTTGACACAGCTTGTACATGCTCCAAATTTTCATTGGCAGCTGAAGATGATGACTCACTGAAATGTACTTGGCTTGAAGGATTTGGTTTTGGCTGAGATGGCAGCTTTCCCGTCTCCCTCAATGTTAGACCTTGAGTGAGCTTTGACAATTGGCTGCGGATGTCTTCCATAGCTCTATTTGTTTGATCTTGGAACCTTGAATTTTGGTTGTTGGTTCCAATTTGTCCTTGCATGAATTGTTGCAAGGTGTCTTCTAACGATCTTTTGTGAGGTGGCTGGTAAGAGTTTGTGTTCCGCTGAGGTTGATAAGGCTGGGAAGGAAATGGTTGAGGTGGAAATAATGGTTGAGGTTGATGTTACTGGTTTTGTGCCTCAGCTCTCCAAGACATATTCGAATGGTTCTTGTAACCAGAGTTGTAGACATTCGAATATGGATTATTCCCTTGAGCATAAGTGTTTATCCCCAGGTTTGAGTTGAAATTTCTTGCAGCTGGTGGGGGATTTGCTTGACCATAAAGGACTTCCTTAAAAGCTGAAAGTGTAGGGCAGTCATCCGTCTTATGGTCTACAATTTCACACAACACACAATTAGTTTCCTTCTCCTTCAACACTTGCTTCTTTTGCTCCATTAACTCAACTTTTCTTGAAAGTGCAGCCAGCCGAGCTCCAATATCATCAGTGTCATTGAGATAGAACTTTCCTCTATCATTTGATCTGTCAAAAAATTCAGAAAAAGATGGGGAGACTACCTCCCACTGCTTAATATTTTCAGCTAGTGAATCAAAGAAATGCAAAGCCTCTTCAGCAATCTTGTCATAAAATTCACCATTACACATGGTTGCAACAAGCATTTTCAAATTAGGAGTCAATGCATTGTGAAAGAAATTAACAATTCTCCAAGACTCAAAGCCATGATGAGGACAAGCTTGCAACAATTCCCTAAATCTGTCCCATGCTTGTGCAAATGTCTCATGACGCTTACACACAAAATTCATGATTTGTTGTTGAAGAATCACTGTCCTATTTGCAGGAAAATACTTCTTTAAAAATTTAGTTTGCATTTCTCTCCAAGTTCCTATGGATCTAGGCTCAAGTGAATTCAACCACATTTTTGCTTTGTCTTTCAATGAAAATGGAAACAACTTAAGTCAAACCATGTCCTCATTAGCATTTCTATCCATGCAAGTTTCACAAACATCTTCAAATTCTTTCATATGCATATAAGGATTTTCTGAGTCCATGCCATGGAAAGTGGGCAAAAGCTGAATTGTACCAGGTTTGAAATTAAAATTTTGATGTCCCAATGGAAGTACAATGCAAGATAGAGTGGTTTGTCTAGCTGGATGGAGATACTCATGGAGAGGTCTAAGAATATTTTGATCATTTTGATCATTCTCTCCTTGAACACTTCCTTCTAGCAAAGCATGTGGTGCAGGTAAGTCCATTTGTGCAACAGAAAATTCAGATGGTATGCTAGATGATGCAAATTCAAGTAATTCAGCAAGAGATGATTGATTATGCAACTCTGAATTAATTCCAACAATTCTACCAGACCTTAAAAACATGCACAGAAATTCAGATTTGAAATAAAGCCAACCTAACCTCCAATCTCCACAAACAAACCACCAATTCACAAAGAAATCAATCCTATTCTCCACTAGAAGTTTGCAGCAGAAAATTCAGCAATTCGAATATTAGATGCAGCAGATTCAAATCAGAAATTCAGAGATCAGATTGCAGGAATTCTAACACTAAAACTAACAACTAAAACCTATGAAGATGAAAATAAAAATGGAACAAAGTTACCCAGCAAGTTGAGCAGCTCTGTTGTTGAAAATAATGGTGAGAAATGCTGCCAAGTAATGCTTCACAGATTCAAAACACCATTGCTTCTCGAAGATCCCCGGCAAGTGGCGCCAAAATTGTGCTTGTCATTTCTTAACTACCTCACTCTTAAATGCAAATGTAGGTGTAAATTCAGATTTTAAAAGTGTTGAGTAAGGAAAATTAAGTCAAACTTCCCCCAAGTGCAAGGTGTGATTGTAGCACAAAATACTGGTGAATACCAGGTCATTTCCACAGGGATCTAAGGAGCAAAAGAGTGACTGATTCTAATGGATTAAAGTGGCAAAACATAGCTCACATGAATGTAAAACAGAAACAAAATTCTGATCTGGAATGTTGATGATTTTGGAGAGATTTTTCTAAAGTAAAAGTTAAATTTAACTAAAAATCTGATGTAAAAGGGTTAGGCAAGACAAGTTCAATGCCAATCCAAATCAATCTCAAGATGCTAAGAGTTTGTGGATTACCAATTCAGTTTGCTCTGATTTTGAGAAAATTAATTTCAATTGAAACAAACTATGGATCAAACACTTGATGTGCATAACATATCTTAAGAACAATAGGAGTTCTATGTCTAGCAACCCACATACAAGATTGTCACGAGGGTTCTAAGTTAAGCAACACCTATGAACTTATCGATAAGATATACAAATTAGTGTTAATCGAGTCTTGAATCAATGATTCCTAAAATGTTCAAATGCAAATTGAATTGATAATTAAAGAACTCAAAGTAAAACCATGAAGCTTGGCATCTTGAGATTCATTGGAAGGGACATTGCCCTTGCCTTGGCCCAAGAAATATTCAGCCGTTCATATTCAGAAAATTAGAAACTAAAATAGAAAGATGAAATTGAAACATTGAAATCTGAAATTGAAATTGATTTGCAATTGAAAACTAATTACAACGATTGAAATTGAAGTTAAAAACTCAATCCCTAAACTACTGCAGAAAACGTCCAAAAATTCAGAGCTCTGTTTCTCACTATATCTCTACAGCCCTCTCTCTGTATTGTGTATATGACATATCCCTATTTTCTTTCCGTGTGTGGGTCATGTGATGCCAGCTTCCTCTCCCCTCTCTTTCCACTCATTCCTTCTGAAAAATCCTCATTCTGTTATGCAATTCCCCACTGAATTACCGATTTGCCATTCCTTGATCTCAGGTCCATGTCATATGGAGAGGCTGAAGTCACGTGAAAGCTGTTGCTGAGATGTATAACTCTTCATTCGAATGTTTTGTCCCTGTATTCAAATATGCACTTTCCTCCAGGATGTAATTCAGTCACCAACAATATTCAAATATGCCAATCTACATATTCGAATATATTCCCCTTCTTCTAGAACTCCAAACTGAAGATTTTGATCCTCTTGTGTTGAATACAATTGAAAGTTTCTTCATCATCTCAAATGGCATCAATCAACTAATGTACTGCACCTTGATGTATTCAATGCTTTCATGACCTTTCCCTGTGTCCTCAACATGGTTCAGATTTCTTTTCTTTGTGTATAGAAACAACACATGCTTCAATTTTGAGTAATGGGAATAGATTCTACACAAAACATAGATTTTATATTATTTATGTGCTAAGTAAAGGTGTAATGAAATATATAAATGTGTAACAATTAAAGTTCAATCACTTTGACTCCTAGTCTTAAGCAATTAGTGTCTACCATGTGCAATAGGACTTTATTTGATAAGACTATGGAGGATGCCATGGACTTCTTTGACATAGTAGCCGAAGATTCCAATGATTGGGAAATAGGACCTCCTTCATCTTCTGAGCATAGGAATTCCATACCTAGTGGTCAATTGAAGTTAAGTGAGAGTGATGATTTGCGGGCTAGGATAGCTGCATTACAATATAAGCTAGATTCTCTTGAGCTTAAGAATAAGGAGAAATTGGTTGAAGCACAAATGATATGTAGATCATGTGACCAAGTGGGACATGATGCTAATTCATGTCCCGAGGTTCCGTTACTTAAAGAGATTGCTTATGGTCAGGCTTACATTAACAATTATCAGAACCAACCATTCCAGAATAGAGGTTAAGGTAACACCTCCTACCCACAAGGTGGGAATGTCAAGTATCAAGGGGGAAATCAACTTTCCAATGCTTATCCCCCAGGGTGGAAGAAACATCCTAGTTTTGGGTGAAAAAATGACAATCAGGGTTAACTATTCCAACCTCCTCCCTTACCACCGCTCCAATACCAATAGCCCAATCCTGTTGTATTCCAACCTGCATAGAAGAGATCTTTTGAGGACACTATTCATCAATTCATACACCATCAATTGAGCATCAACAATAACGTGAATTGGACCTTAGATGACAATAAAGGGTAAATTTCTAAGCTGACACAAGCTATGAGTACCACTCAAAGTGGCACACTCCCTTTACAAACTTTTCCAAACTCGAAAAGTCAAGCAAACCTTGCTAAGTCATCTACTTCGGGTACTACCTCACATAAACAGGTGCAATCTATTACCACTTTGTGAAGTGGGAGGGTGATTCATAAACTCGATGATCCTAGAGTCAATGCACCAAATGCTAAATTAGGAATGAGAGGTAATGGGGAGGTTGAAGAGCCGAGTGAAGTAGAAAATGAGGAAGAGAAGAAGGGAGAAACCAAAGATAGAGAGAGGCAAACAGTTGAGAGCAAGAAAGTTGAGAAAGAGGGGAACGAAAAAGAGGGGGAACCATTGTGTGAACGTTGGGTAAGCATGAAGAACAAATAGATGGATATACACCTAGGCCACCCTTTCCTCAAAGGTTAGCAAAAGGTAAGAATGAGATGTTGAATTTTGAAATTTATGAGGTTTTTAAGCAAGTAAGAATCAACATTCCATTACTTGAGGCTATTAAGCAGAATCCATCCTACGCTAAGTTCCTTAGAGATATGTGCACTATTAAGAGAAAGCTTAATGTCAAGGAAAAAGCCTTCTTAACGGAACAAGTTAGTGCCATCATCCAGCGAGACACACCTTCGAAGTATAAAGATCTTGGATGTCCAACAATTTCATGCATAATTGGGGATCACATCATTGATAAGGCTCTACTTGACCTAGGTGCTAGTGTCAACTTATTGTCTTACACGGTTTACCAACAATTAGGATTAGGTGAGCTGAAACCCACTAGGATAACTTTGCAATTGGCAGATCGCTCAGTAAAAATGCCAAGGGGTATAGTGGAAGATGTGTTGGTCCAAGTAGACAAATTCTATTTCTTGTTGATTTCATAATATTGGACACCCAACCTGTTCAAAACCCCTCCAATTCCATTCCGGTTATTTTAGGTAGACCATTCCTTGCTACCTCTAATGCCATGATTAATTGTAGAAGTGGGGTTATGAAGCTATCTTTCGGGAATATGACCACTGAAATGAACATTTTTAAGGTGGGGAAATAGATGGGAGAGTTTGAGGATGTCAGAGAGGTGGATGTGATACATACTTTAAGTGAGGAGTATTTTGAAGAAAACCTATATTGAGGATCCCCTAAAACGAGCCCCAGTGAGAAGTGAAAGGTGTGAAGCTTTGGATGGAGAGAATTTTATGGAGAGTGAAGAATTGATAATTGGTAGAGAGGAAGTTATGGAAATTAATGGCTGGGTGCCAGTGTTTGAATCTTTGGAGCCATTCGTGATTAAACCCAAGCCATCAGTTGAGTGTCCTCCTTGTCCTTCTAGGAAACCTTTGCCCAGTGAATTGAAATATGCATTTCTAAGAGAGGGTGAGACATTCCCAGTAGTCATTTCTTTGAAGTTGGAAAGAATTCAGGAAGAAAAGTTACTCGTAGTCTTGAGTGCTCACCGAAGGGCTTTGGGATGGACAGTGGCTGATCTTCGAGGTATTAGTCCCTTAGTGTGTAGTCATCATATATAGTTTGAGGATGAGGCCAAACCAGTAAGGCAAATGCAACGAAGACTAAACCCCAACATGAAAGAAGTGGTAAAAGGGGAAGTACTTAAGTTACTCGATGCGGGTATTATTTACCCCATATTTGATTCGAAGTGGGTGAGTCCCACTCAAGTAGTTCCAAAAATATTTGGTGTCATTGTAGTTAAGAGTGAGAAAGGAGAGTTAGTGCCTCAACGCACCCAGACTGGGTGGTGAATGTGTATTGATTATAGGCAATTAAATGCAGTGACCTAGAAGGATCATTTCCCCCTTCTATTTCTAGATCAAGTGCTTGAGAAAGTAGTGGGGAAATCTTTCTACTACTTTCTTGATGGGTACTAGGGTATAATCAGGTTGAGATAGCACTTGAGGACGAAGAGAAAACCACTTTCACATGCCTTTTTGGCACTTTTGCATACAGACAAATGTCATTTGGGTTATGTAACGCACCTGCGTCCTTTCAAAGGTGTGTGATGAGCATTTTTAGTGACATGGTTGAATGGTTCTTAGAGGTTTTCATGGATGGCTTCTCTGTCTATGGGGATACATTTGATGAGTGCTTGACCAACCTTGAAAAGGTGTTGGTGCGATGTGAGGAAAGTAATTTGGTGTTAAACTAGGAAAAGTGCCATTTCATGGTACAACAGGGAATTATTTTAAGGCATATAGTGTCATGTCAAGGAATTGAGGTAGACAAAGCAAAAGTGGAACTAATTCAAAACTTACCTACCCCTCGATATGTGAAGGACGTAAGATCATTCCTTGGACATGCCGGGTTTTACCGGTAATTCATCAAGTCCTTTAGTTCTATTACTCGACCCCTATGCTCTCTGTTGTCTAATGATGTTCCGTTTGACTGGACAATATCGTGTCAGCAGGCATTTAATCGACTTAAACAATTGCTCACCACCGCTCCTATCATGCAAAGCCCTGATTAGTCTCTACCATTTGATCTTATGTGTGACGCTAGTGATTTTGCAGTGGGTGCAGTTTTAGGGCAACGAAAAGAAGAAAAACCTTATGCTATTTATTACGCTAGTAAGACCTTGAATGAAGCTCAAGTTAACTATACCACCACTGAAAAAGAGCTTCTAGCGGTAGTTTTTGCCCTAGACAAGTTTAGGTCATATTTGGTAGGTTCTCATGTTATAGTGTTTACGGACCATGCGGCATTGAAATATCTTCTTCCCAAGCAAGAGGCCAAACCCCATCTAATTAGATGGATGCTACTTCTCCAAGAGTTTGATTTGGAAATCAAGGACAAGAAAGGAGTAATTACCAAAAAAAAAAAAAGGCAAGAAAGGAGTAGAAAATGTGGTAGCTGACCATTTGTCTAGATTACCTCATCATGTGTCCAACTCTAGTGACCTACCAATCAATGAGAATTTTCTAGATGAGCATATCATGAATATTAGCACTAAACCTATACTCCATCCTCCTTGATATGCAGACATTGCCAATTTCTTAGTAATTGGCCAAATGCCTTTCACAATGGACAAAGGTTGATAAAGGTAAGTTCTTACGTAATGTTCGCAATTTCTTTTGGGATGAGCCTTACCTTTACAAGTATTGTCCATATCAAATTGTGAGAAGATACATTCCCGACCATGAGATTCATAGTGTTATTGAGTTTTGTCACACCTTAGCTTATGGAGGCCACTTCTCTTCAAAAAAACCACCGCTAAGATTCTTCAAAGTGGATTTTATTGGCTTTCCATGTTTAAAGATGTGCATAACTATTGCTTGAGATGTGACCATTGCCAATGCATGGGAGCCCTATCTAGGCGTAATGAGATGCCCCAAAACCCTATGATCATCTTAGAAATTTTTGATTGTTGGGGAATAGATTTTATGGGTCGATTCCCTAAGTCGTTTGGTTTTGAATATATCTTAGTGGCTATAGACTATGTGTCAAAATGGGTAGAGGCCATTACTACTCGCACCAATGACCACCGAGTGGTCAAGTTCTTAAAAGAACATATTTTCTCTTGTTTTGGGATGCCACAAGCAATCATTAGTGATAAAGGTAAGCATTTTTACAATAAACCGATTGGTATCCTAATGCGAAAATATAGTGTGATGCATAAAGTGGGAACTGCTTATCACCCACAAAACAATGGCCAAGTTGAATTAGCAAATAGGGAGATCAAGGGTATTCTCGAAAAGACCATCAATCCCACTCAAAAAGATTGGTCTTTGAGATTGGTTGATACATTGTGGGCATACCAGATGGCTTATAAAACCATTTTGGGTATGTCTCCCTATCATCTTGTTTTTGGCAAGGCTTACCACCTACCCATTGAGATGGAACATAGAGCCTATTGGGCAATCCGGCAATTTAATGAGAGTATAGATGATGCCGGTGTTCTTCAAAAGCTTCAACTCAATGAAATTGAAGAATTAAGAAATGATACTTTTGAAAATACAAGACTAGCCAAGGTTAAGACGAAGGAATTATAAACACATTTATAGGAAATCCTTCCATGTTGGCCAAAAAGTCTTGATGTATGACTCAAGGTTACATCTTTTTCTGGGAAAGCTTCGGTCTAGGTGGTGTGGTCCTTTTGTTATCCTTTCCATCTCAAGACATGGTGTGTGTGAGGTTCACAACCTATGCAATAACACCACCTTCAAGGTTAATGGCCATCATCTCAAACCGTATTTGGAGAACTTTTTTTTTTTTTTTGGTAAGTAGTATTTGGAGAACTTCGTGGTGGAGGTTGAAACGTGGGATCTTTTAGATCCTTCACCTTACGAGTAATACGGGATTAAAACTTAGTTGTAATTGTATCATAGTTAGGATTGGGATAGGTTTTATCTTTACCTTGTTTTAGGATTTTAATTTTGAGTTTAGGCATTCTTTGGTTGTTCAAAAGAAAACTCAAACAAGTTAAAAGTATCCCATTCTATGGTTTGGACCCCCAGACCAAATGGTCCGAACCACAGTGATCTTGTTTAGTAGAAATTGAGGAGGAGATCATTCTATGGTCTGGACCCCCAGAACAAATGGTTCGGACCACCAGAACAAATGGTTCGGACCACAATAAGCATGCTTGGCCGAGGTTTGAAGAGGACCATTTTGTGGTTTGGATCCTGTAACTTGTTTAAAATCTAGTTCGACCACTTTAAACCCAATTTTCTCTCCTCCAACTTCAAATCCTCTTGAGCTCTTTCTACGTACTTGAAGATTTCTTCAAGAATAGACCTTCCTAAGGGTTGTTTAGTGACATTCAACTCCCATCTTCTCGTGTAAGCTACCTAAGGTATGTTTCCTCTATACTTTGAGCCCTAGGTTATTTCTTGTGTCAATTCCTCTTTGAACTCGAGCTTCAAAGTATCAAGGGTTCTGAATTTCTTGTATGATGGAGCCCTATTTTGAGTTCCCAACATTGGGTAGAAAGAAATTACTCATGCTGAGTGACTTTCTTCACACCCTATCATCTACCTCACCGTGGGTCACAATTTGGGTCCAAGGGTTCAAAGAACCTCAAGGCTTTAGCTTGTTTTTTATTTATCTATTTTCAAAAGTCTTCTTTTGCAATTAGTATTAAGAATTTCTTGATCAAATTGATGTTTTGTGCTAAAGGACCCATCTATGGTGGAAGTTGTATAGCCACCAAGATTATTGAATGGACTCATCCATGGTGGATGTTGTATGGCCACCTGGACGATCTATATTACACACATTCATCATAGTCTTAATGCACATTTTTGAGTCAATAGAATGGGTGGCCACTAAAATTGTGTGGACATAGGGGTTACATAGCGATTAATTGAATATTCCATTTGTATTTGTGTAGCTCCCATGGCCCCAAGAGTTAAAATACCTACAAATCGACAGCTAGGGACCATTTCATTTGATAGAAGTAGATTTTGGAAAGAGGATGTTGAGCAAAAATATGATGAGACTTGGGGACATAAATCAATGATGATTAAGCGCTTTTGGCAAATTGACCATTTTAGGCGCGATGAATTTATGCTAGAACAAAACTTTGAAGGGCGATATTGGCTCCACATGGCAAGATTTCATGCCTACTATATAGCTGATTTAGTCAAAGAGTTCTTTGCCAATTTTAGAGAAGGGTCCATCATCAAGTGAAAGAGTAGAGAACGACTTATTAGTTGGGTCAGAAATGAAATATATAAATGTGTAACAATTAAAGTTCAATCACTTTGACTCCTAGTCTTAAGCAATTAGTGTCTACCATGTGCAATAGGACTTTATTTGATAAGACTATGGAGGATGCCATGGACTTCTTTGACATAGTAGCCGAAGATTCCAATGATTGGGAAATAGGACCTCCTTCATCTTCTGAGCATAGGAATTCCATACCTAGTGGTCAATTGAAGTTAAGTGAGAGTGATGATTTGCGGGCTAGGATAGCTGCATTACAATATAAGCTAGATTCTCTTGAGCTTAAGAATAAGGAGAAATTGGTTGAAGCACAAATGATATGTAGATCATGTGACCAAGTGGGACATGATGCTAATTCATGTCCCGAGGTTCCGTTACTTAAAGAGATTGCTTATGGTCAGGCTTACATTAACAATTATCAGAACCAACCATTCCAGAATAGAGGTTAAGGTAACACCTCCTACCCACAAGGTGGGAATGTCAAGTATCAAGGGGGAAATCAACTTTCCAATGCTTATCCCCCAGGGTGGAAGAAACATCCTAGTTTTGGGTGAAAAAATGACAATCAGGGTTAACCATTCCAACCTCCTCCCTTACCACCGCTCCAATACCAATAGCCCAATCCTGTTGTATTCCAACCTGCATAGAAGAGATCTTTTGAGGACACTATTCATCAATTCATACACCATCAATTGAGCATCAACAATAACGTGAATTGGACCTTAGATGACAATAAAGGGTAAATTTCTAAGCTGACACAAGCTATGAGTACCACTCAAAGTGGCACACTCCCTTTACAAACTTTTCCAAACTCGAAAAGTCAAGCAAACCTTGCTAAGTCATCTACTTCGGGTACTACCTCACATAAACAGGTGCAATCTATTACCACTTTGTGAAGTGGGAGGGTGATTCATAAACTCGATGATCCTAGAGTCAATGCACCAAATGCTAAATTAGGAATGAGAGGTAATGGGGAGGTTGAAGAGCCGAGTGAAGTAGAAAATGAGGAAGAGAAGAAGGGAGAAACCAAAGATAGAGAGAGGCAAACAGTTGAGAGCAAGAAAGTTGAGAAAGAGGGGAACGAAAAAGAGGAGGAACCATTGTGTGAACGTTGGGCAAGCATGAAGAACAAATAGATGGATATACACCTAGGCCACCCTTTCCTCAAAGGTTAGCAAAAGGTAAGAATGAGATGTTGAATTTTGAAATTTATGAGGTTTTTAAGCAAGTAAGAATCAACATTCCATTACTTGAGGCTATTAAGCAGAATCCATCCTACGCTAAGGCGTAGATTGGACAGGGTAGTGGTTAATAATCAGTGGGGGAGACACTTTCCTGTGTTCAAAGTTTCACACCTCAACCGCACTGGATCTGATCATTCTCCTCTTCTATTATCCTGTGATTTAGGGCAGGCCCGGGGCCCGAGTAGATTCAAATTTTTACATACCTGGTTGAAACATCCTGACTTGATGGAAATCATCAAACATAACTGGTCACTGCCCGTTTTCTCAAATGGTATGAGTGCTTTCCAGCAGAAACTTATAAGGCTCAAACATTGTCTTAAGCAGTGGAACAAAGAGGTATTTGGAAATGTCTTTAATAAAGTTCATGAGGCTGAACAAGAAGTACTTTATAGGGAGGGCTTATTTGATGCATCAGGCTCAGATCAGGATCGATCAGCTTTGCAATTGGCCAAAGCCAGGTTACTCCAAGCTTTATCCAGAGAGGAGTCATTTTTGAGACAGCAATCCCGTGTTAGATGGCTAAAGGAGGGGGACGCCAATTCCCGTTTTTTTCATGCCATGATTCGAAGGAAGCACCATATTCTTGGAGTCCATCGTATTCAGGGGAATGACGGTATGTGGATTACAGATACAGAGGCAATTGAGGCCTCAGCAGTGTCCTATTTTCAGACTCTCCTATCTGGTGATGAGTCTACCTTCTCTGAGAGAGACTTTGACTTTATCCCTACTTTGGTAACTGAAGAGGATAATAACTCACTATGTGGGCTCCCTTCGATCGAGGAAGTCCGTGAGGCTGTTTTCTCTATAGATTCTGATAGTTCTCCAGGCCCAGATGGGTTTTGTAGTAAATTTTACCAGGCTTGCTGGGAGGTGATTGGTATGGACCTTCACACTGCTGTTGTTGATTATTTCAGAGGATCTCCTATCCCCAGAGGTTTTTTAAGCACTCTTCTTGTACTGCTGCCTAAAAAATCTTCTCCTACCACATGGGCTGATTTTAGGCCAATCAGTCTTTGTAATGTGAGTAATAAAGTCATTACTAAAATTCTGGTTTCCAGGCTTTCCTGCATTCTACCTCAGCTTATCTCTCCCTCCCAGAGTGGTTTTGTTCCTGGAAGATTGATCCACGACAACATACTGCTTGCCCAGGAGTTAGTTCATGATTTGAATAGAAGGACTCGAGGGGGTAATGTGGTGATAAAGCTGGATATGGCTAAAGCATATGATAGGATGTCCAGGCCTTTTATTCTTCAGATGCTTCGGGCCTTTGGTTTTTCTGAGCAGTGGATTTCATTGATTCACAGAGCCATTACAAACCCTTGGTTTTCTGTGATGGTTAATGGGGTTGCTAAGGGATTCTTCCAGTCACAGAGGGGATTACGACAGGGTGATCCTATTTCTCCTAGCCTCTTTATTATTGCAGCAGAATTTCTTTCCAGGAGTTTGGATAGATTAGTAGCTCGGTATCCCTCAGTTGCCTATGCTACAGGAGTTCCCATCACCATCTCTCATTTGAGTTTTGCTGATGATCTCATCATTTTTGCTAATGGGAGCAGAGATAGTCTTCATCGTTTCATGGAAGTCCTACACAGATATGAGGCTATTTCAGGCCAACTCGTCAGTCAGGCTAAGAGTAGATATTATACTGGCAGATCGTCTACTGGTTCAAGAAGGAGTATTATTCATAATGTGACTGGCTTTCAGAGAGGTAATCTTCCTTTCACCTATCTTGGATGTCCCATTTATTTGGGTAATCTTAAGATTGCCTTCTTTGAAGATTTAGTGAGGAAGGTTAGAGATAAGATCTCAGGCTGGGCTAATCGACTCCTCTCATTCGGGGGTAAGATTATTCTGATTCGACATGTCCTTTCCTCTATGCCTATCTATTTATTCCATGTCTTGAGGCCTCCATCAGATGTCTTTCACCAGTTGGAGCGATTATTTACCAAATTCCTTTGGGGTGATACTACTAATTCAAAGAAAATTCACTGGTGCAAGTGGGCCTCTGTTTGCTTCCCTGTGGAAGAAGGGGGTATAGGGGTTCGTTCTCTGGCTGATGTGGTTATGGCTTGTGAGATCAAACTGTGGTGGCATTTTAGAGCTCAGCAGTCTTTATGGGCCTCCTTTATGAAGGCTAAATATTGTTATGCTGATCACCCATCTCTGGTTCATTTTACTTATCCTGCTTCCCCTCTATGGAGGCGCCTTTGCATTGTCAGGCTGACAGCTGAGCCCCTTATTAGATGGTTAGTTCGTTCAGGGAATTCCAGCTTTTGGTATGATTGCTGGGTGGGCTCTTGCCCACTAATTTCATTCAATCCTCTAGCAGCTTCTTCAGCTTCTGTATCTTCTTACTGGACTGATACAGGGTGGGATAAGGAGAGGATTTTGGCTGAGTTACCCACTTCTATTGCTGAGCAGATATTCATGATTCCAACCACACAGCAAGGCCCAGATTTGATCAGATGGCGTCTATCATTAGATGGAGACTTCTCCCTTCGTTCTACTTGGGAGCACATTCGGACTTCTATGGAACCCAGGCCTGTTTATTCTTTCATTTGGCAGAGGCACATTCCTATTCAGGTTTCCTTCTTTATTTGGCGGCTCCTTCATGGCTTTCTTGCTTTAGATGACTCCTTGGCAAGCAAAGGCTTTCACATGGTTTCAAGATGCATATGTGGATGTGACTGTGAGACCCTGAGCCACCTCTTTCTTCATTGCTCACTGACTCGGCAAGTTTGGCAGTATTTTTTTGGGATGTTTGGGCTACACTTTTATGAGTTTACATCCGTTTCTACTATGCTACTTCATTGGCGTCGGTGTTCCCCTTCAGTGAGCCACATTAGGATTGTGGTTGTTTGCTACATACTGTGGCACATATGGAAGACTCGTAATGCTTGTAGATTTGACGGTATTTCCTTCCAAGTTCAGCGAGTTATTCATAGTATTACAGCAGATTTTCACCTTCTTGGTTTGGCATTGGGCTTTAAAGCTTCACAACTTCGTGGAGATTTTTCTGTGGGGTTTGTGAGCTCTTTGAGAACACTGCCTTGCAAAACCAGGACAGTGAGATTGATATCATGGCGGTGGCCTCTTGTGGGTTCTTTGAAGCTCAATGTAGATGGCTGCTCCCGTGGTAACCCGGGTCCCTCAGCTGTAGGCGGTATTCTTCGTGATCACTTGGGCAGAGTTGTGGGGGCATTTGGTCGATTTTTGGACCATCAGCCCATCATTTATGCTGAGCTAGTGGCCCTTCAGGTTGGGTTAGAGATGGCCACTTCAGTTGGGTTCTCTTCTTTGATTGTTGAATCAGATTCCTCCACTGCTATTTCTTGGGTTACTTCCTGTAATTCAGGCTGTTGGGAATATGCTTATCTCTTGGCTCGGATTCGAATACTCTGTAAATCTGCACCGATTCAAATCTGTCATGTTTATAGGGAGGCCAATCAGGCAGCAGACTTCATGGCTAACTGGGCATGCACTCATCAGCAAGATCAGAATTTCTTTGCACAGCGAGATCTTCCTCGAGGCATTTATGGTATACTTTCTCTTGATGCAGATGAGACTCCTCACCTTAGGACCTAGAGTTTTCAGTTTTTATCTTATACTTTGGAGGTCAGGTCCATGTCCCCCTCCTTATTTTTGTACTGTGGTGAGTCACCACATCCTATCTCTTATTTATCTTAGCTATTTTCATTACATTTGTAATGCGGTGAGTCACCGCTCTATTATTTTATTTCTTTATTGTTTTCCATCACTTCTCTTGGAGGTAAGGTTTAGGTCCCCCTCCATCATGTACTTCTTTTTTCAATTATTAATAAACTGGTAGGGGTCCCTGCCAAACCCCCCTCCCGCTAAGGAGGTTTTTTTTAAAAAAAAAAAAAAAAGTTCCTTAGAGATATGTGCACTATTAAGAGAAAGCTTAATGTCAAGGAAAAAGCCTTCTTAACGGAACAAGTTAGTGCCATCATCCAGCGAGACACACCTTCGAAGTATAAAGATCTTGGATGTCCAACAATTTCATGCATAATTGGGGATCACATCATTGATAAGGCTCTACTTGACCTAGGTGCTAGTGTCAACTTATTGTCTTACACGGTTTACCAACAATTAGGATTAGGTGAGCTGAAACCCACTAGGATAACTTTGCAATTGGCAGATCGCTCAGTAAAAATGCCAAGGGGTATAGTGGAAGATGTGTTGGTCCAAGTAGACAAATTCTATTTCTTGTTGATTTCATAATATTGGACACCCAACCTGTTCAAAACCCCTCCAATTCCATTCCGGTTATTTTAGGTAGACCATTCCTTGCTACCTCTAATGCCATGATTAATTGTAGAAGTGGGGTTATGAAGCTATCTTTCGGGAATATGACCACTGAAATGAACATTTTTAAGGTGGGGAAATAGATGGGAGAGTTTGAGGATGTCAGAGAGGTGGATGTGATACATACTTTAAGTGAGGAGTATTTTGAAGAAAACCTATATTGAGGATCCCCTAAAACGAGCCCCAGTGAGAAGTGAAAGGTGTGAAGCTTTGGATGGAGAGAATTTTATGGAGAGTGAAGAATTGATAATTGGTAGAGAGGAAGTTATGGAAATTAATGGCTGGGTGCCAGTGTTTGAATCTTTGGAGCCATTCGTGATTAAACCCAAGCCATCAGTTGAGTGTCCTCCTTGTCCTTCTAGGAAACCTTTGCCCAGTGAATTGAAATATGCATTTCTAAGAGAGGGTGAGACATTCCCAGTAGTCATTTCTTTGAAGTTGGAAAGAATTCAGGAAGAAAAGTTACTCGTAGTCTTGAGTGCTCACCGAAGGGCTTTGGGATGGACAGTGGCTGATCTTCGAGGTATTAGTCCCTTAGTGTGTAGTCATCATATATAGTTTGAGGATGAGGCCAAACCAGTAAGGCAAATGCAACGAAGACTAAACCCCAACATGAAAGAAGTGGTAAAAGGGGAAGTACTTAAGTTACTCGATGCGGGTATTATTTACCCCATATTTGATTCGAAGTGGGTGAGTCCCACTCAAGTAGTTCCAAAAATATTTGGTGTCATTGTAGTTAAGAGTGAGAAAGGAGAGTTAGTGCCTCAACGCACCCAGACTGGGTGGTGAATGTGTATTGATTATAGGCAATTAAATGCAGTGACCTAGAAGGATCATTTCCCCCTTCTATTTCTAGATCAAGTGCTTGAGAAAGTAGTGGGGAAATCTTTCTACTACTTTCTTGATGGGTACTAGGGTATAATCAGGTTGAGATAGCACTTGAGGACGAAGAGAAAACCACTTTCACATGCCTTTTTGGCACTTTTGCATACAGACAAATGTCATTTGGGTTATGTAACGCACCTGCGACCTTTCAAAGGTGTGTGATGAGCATTTTTAGTGACATGGTTGAATGGTTCTTAGAGGTTTTCATGGATGGCTTCTCTGTCTATGGGGATACATTTGATGAGTGCTTGACCAACCTTGAAAAGGTGTTGGTGCGATGTGAGGAAAGTAAGTTGGTGTTAAACTAGGAAAAGTGCCATTTCATGGTACAACAGGGAATTATTTTAAGGCATATAGTGTCATGTCAAGGAATTGAGGTAGACAAAGCAAAAGTGGAACTAATTCAAAACTTACCTACCCCTCGATATGTGAAGGACGTAAGATCATTCCTTGGACATGCCGGGTTTTACCGGTAATTCATCAAGTCCTTTAGTTCTATTACTCGACCCCTATGCTCTCTGTTGTCTAATGATGTTCCGTTTGACTGGACAATATCGTGTCAGCAGGCATTTAATCGACTTAAACAATTGCTCACCACCGCTCCTATCATGCAAAGCCCAGATTAGTCTCTACCATTTGATCTTATGTGTGACGCTAGTGATTTTGCAGTGGGTGCAGTTTTAGGGCAACGAAAAGAAGAAAAACCTTATGCTATTTATTACGCTAGTAAGACCTTGAATGAAGCTCAAGTTAACTATACCACCACTGAAAAAGAGCTTCTAGCGGTAGTTTTTGCCCTAGACAAGTTTAGGTCATATTTGGTAGGTTCTCATGTTATAGTGTTTACGGACCATGCGGCATTGAAATATCTTCTTCCCAAGCAAGAGGCCAAACCCCATCTAATTAGATGGATGCTACTCCTCCAAGAGTTTGATTTGGAAATCAAGGACAAGAAAGGAGTAATTACCAAAAAAAAAAAAAAGGCAAGAAAGGAGTAGAAAATGTGGTAGCTGACCATTTGTCTAGATTACCTCATCATGTGTCCAACTCTAGTGACCTACCAATCAATGAGAATTTTCTAGATGAGCATATCATGAATATTAGCACTAAACCTATACTCCATCCTCCTTGATATGCAGACATTGCCAATTTCTTAGTAATTGGCCAAATGCCTTTCACAATGGACAAAGGTTGATAAAGGTAAGTTCTTACGTAATGTTCGCAATTTCTTTTGGGATGAGCCTTACCTTTACAAGTATTGTCCATATCAAATTGTGAGAAGATACATTCCCGACCATGAGATTCATAGTGTTATTGAGTTTTGTCACACCTTAGCTTATGGAGGCCACTTCTCTTCAAAAAAACCACCGCTAAGATTCTTCAAAGTGGATTTTATTGGCTTTCCATGTTTAAAGATGTGCATAACTATTGCTTGAGATGTGACCATTGCCAATGCATGGGAGCCCTATCTAGGCGTAATGAGATGCCCCAAAACCCTATGATCATCTTAGAAATTTTTGATTGTTGGGGAATAGATTTTATGGGTCGATTCCCTAAGTCGTTTGGTTTTGAATATATCTTAGTGGCTATAGACTATGTGTCAAAATGGGTAGAGGCCATTACTACTCGCACCAATGACCACCGAGTGGTCAAGTTCTTAAAAGAACATATTTTCTCTTGTTTTGGGATGCCACAAGCAATCATTAGTGATAAAGGTAAGCATTTTTACAATAAACCGATTGGTATCCTAATGCGTAAATATAGTGTGATGCATAAAGTGGGAACTGCTTATCACCCACAAAACAATGGCCAAGTTGAATTAGCAAATAGGGAGATCAAGGGTATTCTCGAAAAGACCATCAATCCCACTCAAAAAGATTGGTCTTTGAGATTGGTTGATACATTGTGGGCATACCAGATGGCTTATAAAACCATTTTGGGTATGTCTCCCTATCATCTTGTTTTTGGCAAGGCTTACCACCTACCCATTGAGATGGAACATAGAGCCTATTGGGCAATCCGACAATTTAATGAGAGTATAGATGATGCCGGTGTTCTTCAAAAGCTTCAACTCAATGAAATTGAAGAATTAAGAAATGATACTTTTGAAAATACAAGACTAGCCAAGGTTAAGACGAAGGAATTATAAACACATTTATAGGAAATCCTTCCATGTTGGCCAAAAAGTCTTGATGTATGACTCAAGGTTACATCTTTTTCTGGGAAAACTTTGGTCTAGGTGGTGTGGTCCTTTTGTTATCCTTTCCATCTCAAGACATGGTGTGTGTGAGGTTCACAACCTATGCAATAACACCACCTTCAAGGTTAATGGCCATCATCTCAAACCGTATTTGGAGAACTTTTTTTTTTTTTTTGGTAAGTAGTATTTGGAGAACTTCGTGGTGGAGGTTGAAACGTGGGATCTTTTAGATCCTTCACCTTACGAGTAATACGGGATTAAAACTTAGTTGTAATTGTATCATAGTTAGGATTAGGATAGGTTTTATCTTTACCTTGTTTTAGGATTTTAATTTTGAGTTTAGGCATTCTTTGGTTGTTCAAAAGAAAACTCAAACAAGTTAAAAGTATCCCATTCTATGGTTTGGACCCCCAGACCAAATGGTCCGAACCACAGTGATCTTGTTTAGTAGAAATTGAGGAGGAGATCATTCTATGGTCTGGACCCCCAGAACAAATGGTTCAGACCACAATAAGCATGCTTGGCCGAGGTTTGAAGAGGACCATTTTGTGGTTTGGATCCTGTAACTTGTTTAAAATCTAGTTCGACCACTTTAAACCCAATTTTCTCTCCTCCAACTTCAAATCCTCTTGAGCTCTTTCTACGTACTTGAAGATTTCTTCAAGAATAGACCTTCCTAAGGGTTGTTTAGTGACATTCAACTCCCATCTTCTCGTGTAAGCTACCTAAGGTATGTTTCCTCTATACTTTGAGCCCTAGGTTATTTCTTGTGTCAATTCCTCTTTGAACTCGAGCTTCAAAGTATCAAGGGTTCTGAATTTCTTGTATGATGGAGCCCTATTTTGAGTTCCCAACATTGGGTAGAAAGAAATTACTCATGCTGAGTGACTTTCTTCACACCCTATCATCTACCTCACCGTGGGTCACAATTTGGGTCCAAGGGTTCAAAGAACCTCAAGGCTTTAGCTTGTTTTTTATTTATCTATTTTCAAAAGTCTTCTTTTGCAATTAGTATTAAGAATTTCTTGATCAAATTGATGTTTTGTGCTAAAGGACCCATCTATGGTGGAAGTTGTATAGCCACCAAGATTATTGAATGGACCCATCCATGGTGGATGTTGTATGGCCACCAAGATTATTGAATGGACCCATCCATGGTGGATGTTGTATGGCCACCTGGACGATCTATATTACACACATTCATCATAGTCTTAATGCACATTTTTGAGTCAATAGAATGGGTGGCCACTAAAATTGTGTGGACATAGGGGTTACATAGCGATTAATTGAATATTCCATTTGTATTTGTGTAGCTCCCATGGCCCCAAGAGTTAAAATACCTACAAATCGACAGCTAGGGACCATTTCATTTGATAGAAGTAGATTTTGGAAAGAGGATGTTGAGCAAAAATATGATGAGACTTGGGGACATAAATCAATGGTGATTAAGCGCTTTTGGCAAATTGACCATTTTAGGCGCGATGAATTTATGCTAGAACAAAACTTTGAAGGGCGATATTGGCTCCACATGGCAAGATTTCATGCCTACTATATAGCTGATTTAGTCAAAGAGTTCTTTGCCAATTTTAGAGAAGGGTCCATCATCAAGTGAAAGAGTAGAGAACGACTTATTAGTTGGGTCAGAGGGGTTGAGCTTACACTTACACCCGACGATTTTACTCAAGTATTCCAAGTACCCAGAGTTCAAAATCCAAAATTTACTTACCCTACTGAGGGCACTCCGCCATTCCCCATTGTAGTTTCAGAGATTTTATTAGACGGCCAAGAATGGGTTAGAGAATATAGGAAACCGGTGTCTGTGCTTAAAGGTAAATATTGGGCACTGTATATGTTTTAATGCACAAACCTGTTGCCGCAAAATAGGAATTTGATTGCACTCCCCTTAGAGCTCGGTTGATTTATGCTATTAGAACGAGGATGACTATTGATTTGCCCTCATATATTTGGCACCAAGTGGCTTACACCTGTGAGCATCCTGGAGCTTTAGCTACCTTACCCTTTGGCGAAGCGCTTACAGAGATATCTAGAAGGAAGGGAGCTCGTATCATAGATGGCTTACCTATCGCCTTAGGTTTACAACCTTTTAATATCACATCTTATGTCAAATCTCGAGGCTTAATCTCAAAGAAGAAGAGGAAGGCAGAGGAATCTGAAGAAGAGAGTGAACCATTTCAAGCACCAGAGGAGCCAGAGGATGATGAAGAGGAGGTTACTAATACAGACTTAGCTAATCAGATTGGGGCCCTGGCTGAATGTATTAGCACCATGGAACAGATCAGGAAGCTGAACACCAGCTCCTTCTGCATATTCACCAGAGCCAGCAGACTTACGGTCACCTCCTACAGAGCATCTTAGACTATATCAGAGAGTCTCATCCACCTCCACCTCCTCAGTGACTGACTTTTTAGTTATTCTCTTTCTAAGAGTTTAGAAATGAGATTTCTTGTTCCATTTGTTGATCCTAAAACTCTATACTTAACTTTAACCAGTTGGGATGAATGTATAATTATGTTTGACTATTTTAATTTGGTATTCTATTTAATTGTGTTTGCTTTTCATCTTATCTGTGTTATTCTTTTTAATTTTTGAGCATATTGTTGTTACCTTATGTTGGAATGTTTGGTTACTTGTGTTTTTAAGCTCTATTTTCAATATTCTTTGCAAAGAACAGGTACATCATTTCTGGTCCAAATGATGTTAACTATACTCAGGAGGAACCTATTAACATGTTAACTGGTAGGAAACGTAAGTGGGATGACATATCTTTTCTATCCAGTGAGGAGAGTGACTCTGAGATTTCAGAGGTTGACTGGGAAGGGTGGCTTAAGGAGTATTTTCTAGAGAGTAATTCATTACCCTTGCCGCTTATATATCCTCCACTAATGCACATAACACCTGACCAATTACTTTGATGGACAATGGTGGAATGAAGTTAACCTTGAACTCCTTTTAGAGATGGACTGGGCTAAGATAGCTATAGCTACTGAGTGGTCGACATACCTTCTTACGCCACAGACACTGACACTTTTATAGAATATGAAATGAGTTCCTTGTCTGATTATCATGATATGCCACCTTTGGAAGACATCCCTGACACTGAGAGTATTGACACTAAATCTAAGGAGGGTGTTAACATTTCCAATGAGTTGGACCAGGATGATGCTTTTGGTACTTCATTGCAATTTCTTTTTGAGTCTCATCATGCTTTAGATTCATGTGAAGACAACATGAGGTAAGCCTTATCCTTTCTTTTACTCTTTATAATTATGTTTCTTATCATGTTATTCTTTATGTTATTACATTCATGTCATTAGTCTCTTCAATCTAGGTTGGTGGGAATGTATTAGTTGACATTTTAAGGGCTTGAATAATGGGTGCATGCTTGGTTTACTTTGTGCTTTATTCTTATTTGTACCTTTTGTAGCTATTATTTCATGCTCATTATCATCATCATGCTCACTTTACACACCACAAACCCACTTATGCATCATGGTTCTCACATTGAGGACAATGTCCAATTTAGGTTGGGGGTAGAGTTCGCATGATGACCTTTAGAGTTCTCATGATGACTCGTGTGCTAAAAATTGTAAAATTTTTAAAATTTTTGAGATTTTTAAGCTTGAATTCCTGAATTTAGCGCATTTATACCTACATGTCAGCCCTTTTGGTTTGGTTGATTGTGGAATTGAGTGAGAGGATGATAAGTGAATCTTGTTCAAGCATTAATAGGAAACTTAATTCAAGCTGAGTGTGTTATGACCTTGTGCATTTTCGTGACTATCATGGAGAAGAGCTTATGTGCTTAGGAGTAGATTTTATTTAACATTGGTTAATTGAGCATTCTTGGACTAGGTGGAGACTTATCCCCCTAATGGTGAGCTTTTGAGCCTATTATTTCATTTCTTGAGGGGTTGCAGATAATAACAGCTCTTTTGTTCTTTACTTTAATTTTCAATGCACCAATTGCATCACACACACTTGCATAAGTTTTACTTGGCACATTATGAGTTGTCGTAAGCTTTGAACATGATGCTAGGCCATCTTTGCTGTTGGGCCTTTTTATCCTTCTTGATATGAAATTGCCCTAGGAACCAACTTGAAGCCTTTTAATGAAGTGTGTGATATATTTATATATATAATTCTTAGCCCCCACCTCATATATTATCCTTGAACCTTGTTCATACACTTTTAAGCCTTGCCCTCACATGTTTTGTGTTGTGAAAAGTGCCTCAATGTCAGTGATGTGAATGGTGATTGGGAATAGAAACTTTTGAGAGCATATTGAGAGGGAATATTGGGTGGAGAATTCAGCTTATGTTTATTCATTATTTCAAAAAAAAAAAAAAAAAAAAAAAAAAAGAAAAGAAAAGAAAAAAAAAAGAAAAAAAAAAAGAAAAAAAAAAGAGAGAAAAAAAAGTTTGTCATTCCTTTTTGCTTGTGTAATTTTGAGAATGTCCCATGAGTAGTTTGTAAGTTAGTGAATAAGCTTCTTGTTGTAGTTCTTCTTAGGATGGGAAAGGAAATGGATAGTTTGGGACTTGTGTGCACTTGAACATCTTTATCCCAAGACATGTGCCTTGATTTCTATATCTTTCGTTGTTAACCACTACCCCTAGCCAAGTTACAACCAAAACAAAGACTTAGTGGATTCTAAGCAAGCAACTCTTATATGTGCATGTAGTGGTCGTATGTAGGTTATGTGGTGTAATCTCTTACACATGCATTGGAACATGGTTATAAGCTGTCCACTTTGAATTTCATTTCAGTTCACTCTCTTGTTTATGGGGTTATGTGCAACTAGGATAGCATTATATGCTAATAGGTGTATGTGAACCCTTTCTGAGTGAATTCCTTTCTATGAGTGGTACCATGTGAGCTTTTGAAGTCAAAACTTAGTTTCGTTTATGCTCTTGTGACCTTGTTGAATGAATGAAACAATTTTGCATACAACCTTCTTTCTACTTTGATAGTCCATGCATTTATGCTTAACACTTGGAAATTACACATGATAGTTGGGTTTTATAACTTGTTAAGCTTGAACTCGCTTCATTTGTGATCTTGATCACTTTTTAACACTTTGAGACCATGCCATAGAATTTTGTGGGTAGATTCTGTCACACCCCGAATCTCGTGATCCGAGGGGTGAGTGATAAACACACATAACATGTACTAATATAACCATCCCATGATCAGAGCAATACAAAACCTCTAAGTGAGCCCAAAACATAAATGAGATAACAAAAATTTAACCTTAACTATAGCCAGGTTACATACTTCACACATTCTTCCCATTAATATAACGTAGGCCTTAGGGCCCTTACAACCAAATCGAATAAGTCCTCAATGTACAATATTACATTTTCAAATAAAAATTAAACTAAGTAACCAAAAATTTAGCTAAGTTAGAAGGGCTCATGCATAAGCACTCCTAATTCAACCGCATCAGCCCACCTGATTGTTATGAGCTGTTCCTGCATCAGAATCTGTAGGGACATGAGCACGGGTCCACTTGTGCCCACGATGCCTCAAACAAACATATATGGTATGTAATCAACACATGCAAGCCAATGTACATATATGTGTAGGTACAACAACTTCCTTCTATATGCCATAACAATTCATTAATACCTTTTAGTTTACAACTTAAGTACGTGTATACCATCATTCAACATCATCATAGTATTGTATTCAATTCCAATTTCTTCATTGTTAAATTTCTCAACTTACATCCAATCACGTTCCATATCACATTATCACATATTCAACATATATCACATTATCACATATTAAATATTCAATCAGACAACCATATCCACATTAGCTCTTATTCGTTATTCCATCACATCCCACATCCACATTTTCACTTATTCATCATTCAATCACATTGCCATAACTACACAGGTCATCGGGGGTTGGGTGCATCCACAATATTGTCTTTTATGGGCCAATACCTAACGGAAACGATAAATCAATGTTGTCGTTTAGGATCGTCGTCCAGGGCCATGATGAGCCAAACACACACAATGTTGCGGGCTACTAACCCACTGGCATTGACACCAAATCCTGCGCAGGTTCCGGGTCTTTTAACCTGAGGGTAATTTCAAAACCCTTCTTATTTTTGCACCCCACCACGGCCCCCGACATCCAAACAACCTTTCATCACATTCCATTCTCATCTATCACAGGTTCACATCATCTTCATATACTTCCCATAACATATATCCATGTTTCAGGTCATCCCAAGATTCATCACACATCAACTTTGATCAAATGTCATTAAACATTCAACATTCACAACATTATAAATATGATTCTCTTGTTCAAATCACCATTTAATTCATTCAATCCCAAACTTATATTCATTAACATTTAGTTTTTAATAACACATATACACTATCCCAATTGATCAATGTTCTTATCTCATGGTATCCTTTCAATTCATTTTATTCAAAGTGACATTTATTCAACTTTACAAGTAAATTCCATTAGCTTAAGAAAACCAACCCTTAATCACTTTTTAAATCACATTTCCCTTTCTAAATCCATGCAATTAATCAAATAAAAGTTTGATGCAAAAACATGTTACTAAACTCTTTCATAAACCTAAGGTAGAAGGTTAAAGTAAACAAAGTCAGGAATTGGACCTATGCTCAGTGGGCGCCCAAGCTGACACTCAGCCGTGCACCCAAGGGCTCGTGCACCCAAGGGCTCGTGCACCCACACCTTATGCGCCTAAGGAGGCTGGGTGCCCATGTCATGTGTGTCCAAGGTGTTGGGCGCCCAACTATTACTCACCTCGTGCGCCCATAGCTTGGTCTGAGTTACAGGTTTCATGCTTTGTTTTCTAGTTTCTTGGTTTTTCACTCTTAAGACCTCAAATTGACCAAGTTAAGGTTGATATACTTAAAATTTCATGTTTCTAACATCACCACAAGTTTCATAGGCATCAAAAGAAACCAACAATTTGAGTTTTTATCAACTTTGGGTCAAGTTATGGATCAAAACATCAACTTCACTCTCCCAACCTATACATACTATATATGTGTATATGTCACGCCCCGGATCTCGTGACCCGAGGGGTGAGTGAAACACACACAACATGCATTAACATAACCAACCCATAATCAGAGCAATGCAACGTAAGCCAGTGAGCCCAAGACATAAATAAGATAACATAAATCTAACCTTAACTATAATCAAGTCACAGCTTTCAACAATCCTCTCATTAATACATAACTTAGGCCTTAGGGCCCTTATAACCAAATCGAACAAGTCCTCAATGTCCAACATTACAATTCCAAAGAAATTTAAACTAAATAACCAAGAGCTTTGCTAAGCTTGGTAGGGCTCATGCACACCCTTTTAGTCCAACCCCATTAGCCCACCTGATTATCATGGCCTGTACCTGCATCAAATTCTGTAGGGATGTGAGCACAGATCCACTTGTGCCCACGACGTCTCAAACAAACATATATAATATGTATTCCAAACGTGCATTATTCATGGTGCCTTTAGTTATCTCAACATGTTCTAGAGCCACAACAATTATCAACATAACTATATAACCAATTTAGAATATAAATTTTTACACAACAATATCATAAGAAGGATTCAATTCCAATTAATACTTAATCTTTGAAATTCCATACATGTGTTCATATCACATTTCAATTGTCTCTTAGATGTTTAATCAAGCCGACCACATAACCATATTTACACTATTTATCTTTTTTCAAAACATCATAGTGTAGCATTCAATTCCAATTATTCTCCATTATTAAATTTCCCAACTTTATATCCATCCATATATATCACATTATCACATATTCAACATCACATAACCACATCCACATTACATTTGTTCACCATTCAATCGTGAAATCACATCCACAATACCATCGTTTCATTAATCAATCACATAGCCATAACCACACAATCCTTGGCGGTTGGGTGCATACATACTATCGTCTTTATGGGCCAATACCCAACAGAAACGATAAATCGACGTCGTCATTTAGGATCATTGTCCAGGGCCACAAGGAGCCAAACCACACACACAATGTTGTGGGCTACTAACCCACTGGCATTGACACCAAACCCTGCGCAGGTTCCGGGTCTTTCAACCCGAGGGTAATCTCACGACCCTTCCTAATTCTGCACCCACCACGGCCCCCGGCACACAAACCAATCGTTCATCACATTCAATACTCATCAATCATAATTCACATTCATCATCACTTTCCAATATGCACAACCACATTCCATTTCATCATGTAGCACAACTCATTTCATCTCTTCATTTTATTTAATCCAGGCCTCATTTAATTTCCATCATTTGTTAACAAAAGTTCATTTTTTAGTTCATCCCAAGATTCATCACATATCAACATTGATTAACCTTATTAAACATTTAACATTATTCAATATACATAACATTCAACAAACATGTCAATGTTACGGTTCATTCCATAGCTTATTACATATCGTATTGATGAAACCATATTAAGCATTCCACATTTACAAAATTATAAATATATGTCTCTTTGTTAAGTTACCCTTTCACTTAATCAATCACAAGTTCATACACCTCAACATTTAGTTTACATCAAGACATATTCATAATTCTATTTGATTAAGACCCTTATCTCAAAGTAGGTTTCCAATTCATTTCATTCATGGTAGCAAGCATTCCCCCTTTATAAGCTTAATCCCATAGGTTTAAGATAATCAATCCTTAATCACTTTTTGAAAGCTCATTTCGATTTTAAAATCCATACAATTAATCAAATAAAAGTCTCACATACAAACATATTACCAACCCATTCATAATCCCAAGATAGGAAGTCAAGTTAAGAAAAATCAGGAAAAGTGTTCTGCTCTCGTGGGCGCCCCACCAAAAGTTCACAGGCCCCCCTCAAGGGTCATGGGCGCCCCACATAAGATCATGGGCGCCCCTCAAGGGTCATGGGCGCCCCACCAAAACCCACGGGCGCCCATCTATTAAACAGAATGTTACTCTGCTCCGGTTCAAGTTCTAGGTCATGTTTTTAGGTTCCAAACTTTGCCCAATCCAATATCTAACCTAATACCTTATTTTCTTGGGTTGTCTAGACCTAGAAGACTCCAAAAAGTCCATCAAAACCAATTTTAATCCATCCATTTCTTCCATACAAAAAATTGATTCAACCCATACGTATTTATACACACAACCATTCATCCACACAAACCCTACTTCCAAGGTTTCCAAATCTTAAATAAATCTTATAGAAGTATTTACTAGATCAAATACATCTCATATATGTTAAAATGAGACTAGAAATCCCTACCTCAAGTGGTAAGAAGATAGATCAACAAGAGGGTGTCTTGGACTTCCAAACCCTCAAACTTTGATGGACTCAATCTCCTCCCTCCTTGATCCAAACTACAAATAAATTACATAGGAAGGTTCCTTATGGTTCTAATTAAAAATCTTGCAAAAGGAATTTGGATTCTATAGAGGGAAGAAGAACCTACCTTCAAAAACCCTACCCGGTTGTGTTCTTCTTCTTCCTTTGCTCTTCCTTGCTTCTCACCTGGTTCTCCCTCTTCCAAGCAACCCTCTCTCTCTCTCTCTTGCATCATACACACTAATATATATATATATATATATAACCAATATTTTAATCCCCAAATAGTGTCTTCCGTATATTTCCATCCCCTAGCTCTAATATAGGTGTATAAGGGTGAGGGGCCGACTGGAAAATGTAGAGGACCCCTACTGTTGATTTTCTGTACAAGTGGGGCACCCCTCAAAAACCACGGGCGCCCGTCCTAGAGCCATGGGCGCCCCTCATAAACCACGGGCACCCCTCAGCGTGCTCCTGAGTCAAAATGTTAACTTTTGAGCTATTTTGCCAATTTCTTCCAAAATTCACACTCTCAAGTCATCTTTAATGACTAAACTTACTTAATTAACATACTAACATGCCCAAAACATGTTAAAACCATCAAATTATATTAACATGAAAAATTCAGGTATTACATTCTCCCCCCTTTCAAAAAAAAATTTCATCCTCGAAATTTCTACCATGGTCATACCCATTTACTGAGTAACCACTTGTAGATGTTTCCTCTATGTCTTAACTGACACCTCTAAGCAAGCTCTTTATCATCCTAAAACTTCTTGCACATATGAAACTTGATATTGCAGTCATTAATCAATATTCGATCACTTTACAAATTAATCATAGCAATTCAAAAATACTAATAACTATACCTTAACTGTGCATCTTTAAACTCAGAATTATTCCAATGGCTCCTCAAGTAATAGCAATCAATTTTCAAATTCTTATCCTTCATCCCTTACTATATGGCTTCCCATAATATTCTATCCTATCACCTTTCTTCCAAGTTTCTCCCCGTGGGTCCAACATTGAAACATACGACCATAGCACTTAATCCCTTTGTAACCGAAATTGGGGTCCGTCCAATCAAACTATATCACAAACCAAATAGGTCACATCATGACTATACTGAACTTGAGGTTGAAGTTAACCTTGAAAATTGCCATAAACATCTCCTTTGCAATCAACTTCTTCGTAATCCTTCCTCTCTATTCAAACATCTTTTCTTTCCAAGTATTGTTTTCCATTTCAAGTTCTTCCTTACTTTATAGACTCACATTACTCTGTTGGTCCGCCAAACTTTTAATCCAATGGAAGTATCTCTCTTTGAATAAAACTAAAATCCACAACATAATTAATCATGAGTAGAGAAATCATCAAATAAAGCTAAGTAGGCTAGTTATAATTCTGGAACCCTTTTTTAGTCCACACATTCATCCTTTTTCCTTATCTCCAACTGTAAACAGAACTTGCCCACAAATTTCTAATCTCATCATACTAAGTTCAATTAATTACGTCTATCCAAAGTCGTTACCTTCCCTTAGCTCAATACTCCCATATAGATACATACACCTTATGAACCAATTAGCAAGCCAACATTTTAACTGACTAAAGATTATATCATTACCATAGGCAATCCAACATAGAAACTCCTTAATTCACTGTTTAATGTCATCCCTGACAGTTCATTCACAAATATATACGTATGTGTTTACGTACCATATCAACTTCGTTTCAACTTCAATAAATACTCATCCAACAATCAAGACTTCAACGAATGGGCCACATAAATAACTGAAAAACATTCACATTTTACAATTTGTCTAAATAGAAATCTAAACACCCCATCTCAATATCTCCATAAAAAAATATATATATATACCAAGGAATTAATTAATCTGTGGCAGAAGCTCATAAAATGTTGTCCTGGAACTCTCTTTTCAACTCATCTTCTATTAATAGTGCTCAACCCTTAAATCATTCCTTTGAAACCTTAATAATTCTCTTAACTGCATTCAGACATACTATATAGAGTCACCATTCATATGACATCATATGATAAGCTCTCAAGTTCAATTCAACCAAAACCCCTCTCTATTCTCGTTCTAATTCCCTCACATTTGCCACAATCTTCTTCATACATGTAAGTTCAGGATAAATTCTTAATTCTACTAATACTCAAGGGAAATTCCCAGTATTATCGTACTCGAGTCAATCCCAACAGAACGTTTATTCCACCTCTAATATGTACCCAAATTAATTGCCTCAAAGTCTAAGCAATATGATGAGTTTAGTACAACTGAGTCCTTTAAACCTTCTTCATACTTTCAATTATTCAATAAGATATCCCATTTCCAACTTTCTCTATTTTCCTCTTCTTTACAACTAAATTTTCATGTAATCTCCCATCTATCATGCAACAATTTATTTCATCAAGCATAACCAACAAATTCATAAATTAACTTTATCATCTAAGCATACCTGGTTTTATCCACCAGTGAGTGCCATAAGCACACAAATCAATCTCCTAAATTTAATAAACTCCTTCCCTTGCATCAACCCTTAACACATATTTTCTCTCTCTCCTTTCAAGTAATTAGCTAGTAAACTCCTTTAAAATGCTTTCAAAGCTTTCATGAACATCCCCTTATACTTCATTTTACTATATCTCTTAATGCCATCATCATTTACCATGATCTCAATTGAAACCAACTTCTAAACCTCTTTCTCCCCAAAGTTTATCTACTCACAGTGCACTTATTCATTCTCAACTCAGTTCACCCATTTGTAGCTATATCTCCATAATCATGCATTTTCAAGTAAAGAAAGTCCCACGACTAGGATCCTGTATCCCCCTTTCCATAATATGGTCAAGGCATATCCTCTATATCACCATGACACTCAAACCCAAACCACCTGGCCAATCAAGTTTTCACAACTAACACCAATCTATAATATCAAATGCCTTAATACTCCAAAAAGGTTATGGATAACCAAACAAGTTTAATTTTTTTTTTTTTCAATCTACACATTACCATAACATATTAGCATTTCAATTCAGACAACCAAATAGGTTCAAATTTTCAATTCATACATGTCCATTTCCTCACCCATTAGCATTTCTCAATTAGGGAACTCAAATCATAATTGCCATATGTTAAGGTACAGTGGTTCGAATTTGCCATTCAAGAACTATAATCAACATTGAACCAAGTTCAACACAATAGCCATTTTAAGGTTACAATAGTGCGTTTTACCAACATTAGTGAAATAGCAATGCCATCAAGTTTCAAGTACACAACATAAAGATGAAAAAATTTTCTTAATGCGACAACTTTAGCACAATTCGATAACCAAAATTTCAGGTGGCCAAGCCAAATGTTTATCAACATAACAATTTAGAGAACTTTTAACTCAAAGAAATTTTCAACGTTTTAATGTGCAAGTAACAATCAAGAGTTCAATAAAACATGGATTCAACTATGATCAGTACCTTTCAAAGTTTAGAATTACATAGGATTTATCCTGTAATATATATAAAGTGCAATGAATAACATGGAGTATAACCTTCTATATCATCTCTGAGTAACTCATCCTTGTGAAACTCATGCCTCTATTACCATTGTCCTCATCCCATCGAGTCCTGACATCCCAAACATTTACTAGAAGTTACTTTAGCAATATACAGACTTTTCAACCCCTAACTTATAGCATCTCTCATATCTTCGACCTCACTCAATTAATGTGATAGATCCTTAAATCAACCTCTTTCCAATATTCCATTCTTTCACTTTACTCCATAGTCAGTTTACCTTACATAATCAAATACCTTCGGCAACTCTATGCTCTAATGCATTCCAAACTGTTCTATTAGTTTACTTAACCATGACAAAACTTCAATGCAAAAATATCATAGCTAACACTGAGTTAGGTACAGGTAATTCCTCTTCATATACTTCCAATCTCCTTAATTGATATTGCCATCTAATCATTAGACTTTATTGCATAACTCAATCTTCCCCATAACCCTCCATAATACTAAAAGCAATCTGAAAATTCCAAACCCACACAATCACACGCACAGTGAAAGTAATCACACAAGAGAATAACGAGGAAACCCTATCACAGGGAGAAAAACCTCTATTTACAATCCCACTATCAACGGGTTACAAGACTCTACTCAGACTCTCTACGAATCACTCGCATGAATCCTTTCGTCACTCTTGCTCGAATCACTCGATAAACCCTACAAGCAGGCTTTCAGCCTCACACAGAAAGTGAAAAGAAAATACAAGACGAATTTAGAGAAAGAACATGAAAGCTCTCAATCCTCAAAGACTCTTTCTCTAGGTCCCTATAATATGTTCTCCCATCTCTCTCCAATTACAGAGTTGGTTTCACATATATATAGGATTACAAAGTTGCCCTAGTTTGGTAAAATAGGAAATTGAATCTGAACAAAATATTCATAGCTCGATCCCTCGCGGTCCCATCCTCCAGCCTGCAACCTACATTGGAATTTTTATGCTTTAGGAAATAATACTGGCGCAGCCTCGCTCTCCCATCCTCCTGCCTGCGTGCTTGGAGCACACCCGCACGCTCCCCGCGCCGTGCCTGCGAGGTACACTGGAATTTCATCCACATTCCAGAAAGCTGCGTCCGAATCTCATTAGGTTTTGTAATCCTTCACACCAATTATAATTCTTCAAAATCTTGGTCAACTTGATTCATTTTATCTCCTTAATTGTTCAGAATTCTTCAAATCTTCAATTTGTATCACTTTAGGAAACTTTAATAGCATTCCTAATTTAACTAAGATTTTGATTGGATTTGCCACAAGATTTTACAATCTCCCCCTTGGCAATTCCATATCAAATTTAAGTTAAATTTTAAATTCTGCTCAAATTCTGCACATACTGAACACACACATCAAGGCACCATGTGGTGATATAGAAATGATCAATAATATCATTACCAAACTAACACACTGAGCACATAATACATAATATATCATGCCATAGCCGAAACAAGTTCACATATTACATACATAACCTAACCTCTGAAATGACTCCCCCTTTTTGATATAGAAATGACAAGCATACAAAATTAAGGAGGAGGAATAAGGCAAGATCAAACCAAAGACCCATGAGTATGGCATACATGACACGACCTTTTCTAAGTGTGACATCAGAATAATGTGAGGGAGGATCTCCTGCGCCCTGCCTACGAGGCTCTCAGGAAAATACGTGTAAGTGCAGATTTGGACACAGACAATCAAAACCAAAAAGAAGACAGTAGAAGAATTCATTAAAAATGTTAAAAAAAACTTTTAATTCCACTATACCAATACATGTACATCAATCTCTCACCCTTCATAAATTCAAAGATTCACATTTTGATTTTCCAAGAAAATTGTCAATTTTGTGTCGGGAGGTGAAATAAGTCATAAAATTGAACAAATGCTTGTGCACGTGTGAGTTTTTGACTATAATATACATATAGGCTCCCCCTCAAACAAATCATAGACTTAAAAAGTTAAATTTGATGTACCAAATGAATTGAGAGCCAATCTTCCTTTTTTTTTTTTTTAAACACTTGGCGGCTTTCACACGCTTATGGGTAGGTAGCTATTCCTTAACAATCAACGAGTCATTAAGGGGCTTCTCACTAGTCCCACCGATAGCCCTTTCCAAGATTTTTTTTTTTTTTATTATGCATAACTTTGATATGCACAAATCAAGCTCCTCAACATTTTTTAAACACATCAAAGAATAACCCTCGATTCGTAGAAAAGAAGAGAAAGAGATATATGCATGTACAATCAAGTGTCATAGGAAGCACTCAAAAATTATGACAAAACTCACCAAGACACTTCGTATCAAATTACAAGGAATGCAAAAATTATGAACTCATTGAAATATATAAATTTGGAAGATTTAATGTACAGGTAACAGTATAGAAGTCATAAAATATTTTCAACTTAATCAATGAACTTCTAACTTATCTTTTAGATTTCAATGGTGTGTACAAATACCTACAAATTTTCTTAGAGACTCAAAGCGAAGGGCATTTTGTGAAACAAAACAATTTAAATTTGACTTTCTAATCCAAATAGCTCTAGTTTTAAGACCAGTTGTCTTGACAAGTTTTTCCTCACGTTTTTGACTTTTATGAAAATTCTTTTTCTCAACAAATTTGAAATTTGTACCTCTTCGAAATATTGGACTGTTTTGTTTTTGAAAAGGACGTGAGTTTTTGTAATAATCTTCTGAAAATTTTGAAAACACTTGAAATTTATTCTTCACAGGGACTCTAGGCTCAGGGTTTTTTGAAAAATTTTTAACATAGTTTAAAGGAAGCCCATAGAGTTTGTGACAGTTTGGGCGTATATGACCTTTGATTCCACAATGGTGACAAACAGGTACAAGGGATTGGGATCTAGCAAAATGCGTACCTTTCACTATGTGAGGAGGATGCTGATAGTGTTTATTCTTTTCAAAACTCTTCTTTGGTGGTGTAGCAGACTTAGGGAAGGTCTTAGGATTGGCTGCAGGTTTTGAAACAACCTTAGCTACTACTGAAGGTGCTAATGATGATGAAACAATTGTACTTTTCCCTCCAGTGTAGCCTAAGCCTGCTTTGTCTCCATGTGTTCGTTGTTGGCTCCAAATTTCTTCTAGCTTTTGAGAACTGTAATTCATTTTTCAATTATCTTCTCATCACTCTTGATCTTCTCTTTCAGTTTACTGATCTCATCCTGAAGTTCTCCAACAACTTTCTCCAATTCATCAATCTTTTTATTCTTTTCTTCAAGTTTTTCTTTGAACTTTCTGCATTATGAGACTGAGAAGTTTTGTCAGATTCCAAAATAGATATTTTACCTATGAGCTTTTCATTCTCTGTCTTCAAGGAATCTCGTTCACTTCGAAGTTTACAGTTTCGGGTATGTTGGGCTTGTCTTTGTTTCTTCACCTTACTGTATTCAACGATTAAAGCATCATATGCTACTTGCAAATCATTGTTGAATTCATCCTCAGAGTCATCAATTTCATGATTTGATATATCAGTGTCGCTTTGAGATTCAGAAGTTGTTCCTGCAGATGAAGAGTGAGACGCCATAAAAGCAACAAAATTACCTTCATCGTTTGAGGATGCTGATGAAGATGATTCATCTGAACTGGATTCATCATCTAATGTAGCGTTCATGACTTTGACTTACTTCTTTTTCATCTTTTTGTTTGCATAGTCTTGAGCAAAATGTCCATATCCGTGACACTCAAAACACTTGACCTTGTTCTTCTTGTTTTCTTCCCTAGATTCAATCTTCTTGATTTTCTTTCCTTTTTCTTGAGATTGTGACTCATTCTTGTTATTCTTGTTGAACAAGTCCTTTTTTCTCATGTATCTCACGAATCGTTTAGCCACAAGCGCCATTTCTTTATCCGACTCCTCTTCATCACTTTTTTCTTCCACTGTCTTTAGAGCAATACCTTTTGACACTTTACAAGGTTTCACCATATTTGCTTCAAACGTTTGCAAGGATCCCACAAGGTCTTCTATTCTCATGGAGTTCACATCTCTGACTTCTTCTATTGCTGTGACTTTAGAATCAAACACTCGTGGAAGAGAACGTAAAATTTTACGTACCACTTTGTATTCTGGAATATGTTCTCCAAGGTTGTGGCATGAATTAACAATGTGACTGAGCCGGACATAAAAGTCATCAAACCTTTCGTCTTCATTCATCCTTAGTCCCTCAAACTCAGAAGTGAGTTTTTGAAGCTTGTTGGTTTTGACTTGTTCGTTCCCTTCATGTGTACTTTGCAGAATTAACCACGCTTTTCGGGCACTCGTACAACTTGAGATGCGGCAGAATTCATTAGGGCAAACTGCAGAAAATATTGCACTCAAGGCTTTGAAGTTCCACTCCGAACTCTCTTGCTCAGTTTTAGTCCACGTCTGAATTGACTTTTGTTTGATTCTTCCGTCAACTTCGTGGGTCAGTTCTTCCCATCCTTTAACTATTGACATCCAGACTTTGTAATTAATTCCCAAAAGAAAAGCTTGCATTCGTACCTTCCAGTATGAATAGTTTGAACCGTCAAACCAAGGGGGTCTGGTGCTTGAACCTCCTTCACGTGGTGGATCCATTGGTTTGGACGAAGATCTTTACTCAAAAACTTAGAGTGACCTGCTCTGATACCAATTGAAAATTCCAAAGCCACACAATCACACACACAGTGAAAGTAATCACACAAGATAATAACGAGGAAACCATATCACAGGGAGAAAAACCTCTATTTACAATCCCACTATCAACGGGTTACAAGACTCTACTCAGACTCTCTACGAATCACTCGCACAAATCCTTTCGTCACTCTTGCTCGAATCACTCGATAGACCCTACAAGCAGGCTTTCTGCCTCACACAGAGAGTGAAAAGAAAATACAAGACGAATTTAGAGAAAGAACATGAAAGCTCTCAATCCTCAAAGACTCTTTCTCTAGGTCCCTATAATATGTTCTCCCATCTCTCTCCAATTACAGAGTTGGTTTCACATATATATAGGATTACAAAGTTGCCCTAGTTTGGCAAAATAGGAAATTGAATCCGAACAAAATATTCATAGCTCGATTCCTCACGGTCCCATCCTCCAGCCTGCGACCTATACTGGAATTTTTATGCTTTAGGAAATAATACTGGCGCAGCCTCGCTCTCCCATCCTCCTGCCTGCGTGCTTGGAGCACACCCGCACGCTCCCCATGCCGTACCTGCGAGTACACTGGAATTTCATCCACGTTCCAGAAAGCTATGTCCGAATCTCATTAGGTTTTGTAATCCTTCACACCAATTATAATTCTTCAAAATCTTGGTCAACTTGATTCATTTTATCTCCTTAATTGTTCAGAATTCTTCAAATCTTCAATTTGTATCACTTTAAGAAACTTTAATAGCATTCCTAATTTAACTAAGATTTTGATTGGATTTGCCACAAGATTTTACACAATCCATTCTTCAAGTAAAAGTAATCATAAAATTTTATTCAACATATACTCTGTGCCATAAAATGTTCTCATTATCGTTAACCCACACATTTGTGCTTTGCCCCAACTCATTTGAATCACTAAGTTCATTAACTAAGAGGTACTTGAGTAAGATAAAGGTGGTACCCCACCAAATCCACAAAACTTAAACATCAAACACAATCTTGGCTATACTCAATTACTACACTAATCCCTCAAGGTCATTCGACCAAATATCACCTATCTCCAAACCTTGTCCCTTACAAACCAATTCAACATTTATTATTCTTGATGCCAAATGATTCAGTCAAAACTTCAAAACTCAATAAGCAACATGCTACCTTAAGTGCCACCAAGTTTACCAACTTCAAATTCCACTTAAAACCCAAGCTTTGCACCTTTCCTTTTAGCAAGAATCTCAAATGTCCCGATGTCCAATACTATATTTTATAGAATCGTAGACTCACAATCATTTGATTAAATTCTAAACTTCCAAGACTTCATCGGTGCCACAAAATATGGCCTAACGGAAAAATAATAACGACATCTAATGTGGAATCTATGAAAGTCAAGCCAACTCTTAGGAGTTTGCTCACACTCATGCCCAAGTATCACATCCAAAGTCAACATGTCACTCACAAGATGACACTTAAACTCCCTTTTTATTCATTCTTCAATTGACCATGCGAACACAAAGTTTTTCCCTAATATGCCTAATATCATTTACTAAAAGGGTTACCTCATCACAATCTGAACTACAATATCATCAAATAACTGATCATCATCAACTTACTACAATGGTCATTTACCACTTATCATGTTAGTAACTCATCCATCTTAAGATTTCAAATTTTCTACCATTGTCATTTCTACGTCAAATTCATTCCATAATCTCACAATTTCCACTGGTAAAAGCTAGCCTCAATAAATCCCTAAAATCACAACCCTAGACTCTTTAAACCCCATAGCACTTACTATCTTTCAATCATACCCAATATCACTTCAAATCATCTTTCATATTGCCAAGTCTACCATTAAAACATCTGTCAAACATTACTTCTAAGTTCACAAAGCTCCAATGATTACACCATTTACTCACCTATCAACCTTACTTATCATTAGCCAGGGATGTTTACCAAATCCTCATTTCTCTAAATAATACGATCAAGGTTCTAGTAACATTTAGCTCTAATCACCTTTACCGTAATCCTAACCACATGGTACTAATAAGTCCATCCCACGAAAATGACTAAATGTCAATTATATCACATCAACATGTAACATGCAATGCTAGACTCCCACTGTCCCTTAGGTATTCTGTCCTAGGCTCTGATATCAACCTATCACGCCCCGGATCTCGTGACCCGAAGGGTGAGTGATAAACACACACAATATGTGTTAACATAACCAACCCATAATCAGAGCAACGCAATGTAAGCCAGTGAGCCCGAGACATAAATAAGATAACATAAATCTAACCTTAACTATAATCAAGTCACAACTTTCAACAATCCTCTCATTAATACATAACTTAGGCCTTAGGGCCCTTACAACCAAATCGAACAAGTCCTCAATGTCCAACATTACAATTCCAAAAGAAATTTAAACTAAATAACCAAGAGCTTTGCTAAGCTTGGTGGGGCTCATGCATACCCTCCTAGTCCAACCCCATCAGCCCACCTGATTATCATGGCCTGTACCTGCATCAAATTTTGTAGGGACGTGAGCACGGATCCACTTGTGCCCACGACGTCTCAAACAAACATATATGATATGTATTCCAAACGTGCATACTATTCATGGTGCCTTTAGTTATCTCAACATGTTCTAAAGCCACAACAATTTATCAACATAACTATATAACCAATTTAGAATATATAAATTTTTACACAACAATATCATAAGAAGGATTCAATTCCAATTAATACTTAATCTTTGAAATTCCATACATATGTTCATATCACATTTCAATTGTCTCTTAGATGTTTAATCAAGCCGACCACATAACCATATTTACACTATTTATCTTTATTCAATAACATCATAGTGTAGCATTCAATTCCAATTATTCTCCATTATTAAATTTCCCAACTTTATATCCAACCACATTCCATCTCACATTATCACATATTCAACATTCAATCACATAACCACATCCACATTACATTTGTTCACCATTCAATCGTGAAATCACATCCACAATACCATCATTTCATTAATCAATCACATAGCCATAACCACACAATCCTTGGCGGTTGGGTGCATACATACTATCGTCTTTTATGGGCCAATACCCAACGGAAATGATAAATCGACGTCGTCATTTAGGATCATCGTCCAGGGCCACGAGGAGCCAAACCACAAACACAATGTTGTGGGCTACTAACCCACTGGCATTGACACCAAACCCTACGCAGGTTCCGGGTCTTTCAACCCGAGGGTAATCTCACGACCCTTCCTAATTCCGCACCCCACCACGGCCCCCGGCACACACAACCAATCGTTCATCACATTCAATACTCATCAATCATAATTCACATTCATCATCATCACTTTCCAATATGCACAACCACATTCCATTTCATCATGTAGCACAACTCATTTCATCTCTTCATTTTATTTAATCCAGGCCTCATTTAATTTCCATCATTTGTTAACAAAAGTTCATTTTTTAGTTCATCCCAAGATTCATCACATATCAACATTGATTAACCTTATTAAACATTTAACATTATTCAATATACATAACATTCAACAAACATGTCAATGTTACGGTTCATTCCATAGCTTATTACATATCGTATTGATCAAACCATATTAAGCATTCCACATTTACAAAAATTATAAACATATGTCTCTTTGTTAAGTTACCCTCCACTTAATCAATCACAAGTTCATACACCTCAACATTTAGTTTACATCAAGACATATTCACAATTCTATTTGATTAAGACCCTTATCTCAAAGTAGGCTTCTAATTCATTTCATTCATGGTAGCAAGCATTCCCCCTTTATAAGCTTAATCCCATAGGTTTAAGATAATCAATCCTTAATCACTTTTTAAAAGCTCATTTCCATTTTAAAATCCATACAATTAATCAAATAAAAGTCTCACATACAAACATATTACCAACCCATTCATAATCCTAAGGTAGGAAGTCAAGTTAAGAAAAATCAAGAAAAGTGTTCTGCTCTCGATGGGCGCCCCACCAAAAGTTCATATGCCCCCCTCAAGGGTCATGGGCGCCCCACATAAGATCATGGGCGCCCCTCAAGGGTCATGGGCGCCCCACCAAAACCCATGGGCGCCCCTCTGTTAAACAAAATGTTACTTTGCTCCGGTTCAAGTTCTAGGTCATGTTTTTAGGTTACAAACTTTGCCCAATCCAATATCTAACCTAATACCTTATTTTCTTGGGTTGTCTGGGACCTAGAAGACTCCAAAAAGTCCATCAAAACCAATTTTAATCCATCCATTTCTTCCCTACAAAAATATTGATTCAACCCATACATATTTATACACACAACCATTCATCCACACAAACCCTACTTCCAAGATTTCCAAATCTTAAATAAATCTTATAGAAGTATTTACTAGATCAAATACATCTCATATATGTTAAAATGAGACTAGAAATCCCTACCTCAAGTGGTAAGAAGATAGATCAACAAGAGGGTGTCTTGGACTTCCAAACCCTCAAACTTTGATGGACTCAATCTCCTCCCTCCTTGATCCAAACTACCAATAAATTACATAGGAAGGTTCCTTAGGGTTCTAATTAAAATCTTGCAAAAGGAATTTGGATTCTATAGAGGGAAGAAGAACCTACCTTCAAAAACCCTACCCAGTTGTGTTCTTCTTCTTCCTTTGCTCTTCCTTGCTTCTCACCCGGTTCTCCTTCTTCCAAGCAACATCTCTCTCTCTCTCTATTGCATCATACACACTAATATATATATATAACCAATATTTTAATCCCCAAATAGTGTGTTCCAGATATTTCCATCCCCTTAGCCCTAATATAGGTGTATAGGGGTGAGGGGCCGGCTGGAAAATGCAGAGGACCCCTACTGTTGATTTTTTGCCCAAGTAGGGCGCCCCTCAAAAACCACGGGCACCCGTCCTAGAGCCATGGGTGCCCCTCAGCGTGCTGCTGAGTCAAAATGTTGAGTTTTGAGCTATTTTGCCAATTTCTTCCAAAATTCACACCCTCAAGTCATCTTTAATGACTAAACTTACTTAATTAACATACTAACATGCCCAAAACATGTTAAAACTATCAAATTATATTAATATGAAAAATTCGGGGTATTACAGTATATAACCTCTATTCTCTTCCATAGATGACGACAACACTTGAAAAAGGTTTTCTAAAGGTGTTCTACTCCTTGTTACACATCACATATGTAAGAAAGAAGCATTAAATCCCTACCTTAAGTTGAAAGAAGATGGATCAACAAGATGGTGTCTCCCGGTTCCAAGCTCTCAAACTTTGATGAGCTCTAACTCTTCATTCCTTGATCCAAACCACAAATAAATCACATAGAAAGGTTCCTTAAGGATCCAATTACACTCTTGCAAGATTAATTTGATTTCCATGTAAGCTAGAAGAACTTACCCTCAAATTTTCTACCCGGTTCCTCTTTTTCTTCTTTTTCCTTGTTCTCTTTTGCTTCTCTCCCGGTTTCTTCCTCTCTAAACAACTTCTCTCTCTCTCTCTTTCTTGCATCATATACACACGTATATATATATTTTAAGTAATATTTTAATCCCCAACAGTGAATTTCAGACCCACACACCTCCCCTAGCTAAATATAGGCTCATAGGGGAGAGGGGTCGACTGTAAAATACAGAGTAACCTATGCTTGTCAAATCTGCTGTACCTTGGGCACCCAAGCCCTTCTCAGGTGTGTGCCCAAGGTCTTGGGTGCCCATGTTCCGTGCGCCCAAGGTACCCTCCTCCTCCACTTTAGCTAAAATTCCATCTTTTGATGGTTTAGCTCCATCCTTTTCAAAGTTTTCAACTCTAAAGTAGCATTAATGATCCATACTACTAAATTAACATACATTGCTCCCCAAAATGTACCAAAACCATAAGTTTAGGTTTATACAAAAGTCCTGGGTAATACATTCTCCCCCCCTTTAAAAACAATTTTGTCCTCAAAATTTTATACCACAGTCATACACAAATTTCTGAATAAACACTTGCAAATGTCTCCTCTACATCTTAACTCACACCCTTAAGCAAGCTCCCTATCATCCTAAAACTTCTTACACATGCGAAACTTGAAATTCTATTCATTAATCAATATTCAGATCACTTTACAAATTAATCATAACAATTCAAAAACACTAATAACTATACCTTCACTGTGCATCTGTAAACTCAGTAATTATTTCAATAACTTTTCACGTATTAGCAACCAAGTTTTCAAATTTTTATCCTTCATCTCTTACTATCTGATATCCCACATTGTTCTATCTGATCATCTTTTTTGCCAATCTCTTCTCTCCATAAAATTAAACTCCTTATTTTCCCACACATCTCAATATCTAGATTTCCTTAAATTTCCGTAACATATGTCACTTAATCAATATTCCCAGTTAAGAACTGATGATAACCTTAAGGCATTTATTTACTACATCTTCCTTTAACACAATTCATCTCGTACTAGATTCATCATTACTTCAAAAAAAGTCACTTCTCTATTCTTTTAACACTTAAGCACGTGATTTAACACTTAACTCCTTTGTAACCAAAATTGGGGTCCATCAAATCAAAACTAAATCACAACCAAATAGGTCACATTATATTTATGCTAAACTTGAGGTTGAAATCAACATTGAAAATTGCCATAAAATGGCACTAACCAGATATAAACGCCTCATCAAGCGTATCATACTTAAGTGTTATAACTTCTAATCAAACTATACCACCAACCCCTTATCTTTTCTGCCTTTATAATTCTTCTTCTCTATTCAAACATCTTTTCTTTCCAAGTATTGTTTCTATTTCAATTTCTTCCCTTCTTTATATACCCACATTACTCTGTTGGACCACCAAGTTTTTAATCCAATGCAACTACTATATTCTAAATAAAACTAAAATCCACAATATAACTAATCATGAGCAGGGAAACCATCACATAAAGCTTAGTAGGCTGATTTATCCCATTCTGAAAACCCTGTTTGATTCTACATATTCTTCCTTTTTGCCTACCTCCAACCGTAAACGAAACTTGCCCATTAATTTTTAACCTCATTAAACTAAGCTCAATCAATTCTTTTAACCAGAAGTCATTACCTTACCTTGATTCAATAGTCCTATATAGATATATACACCTTATAAACCAATTGGCAAACTAACATTTTAACTTACCATATTTTACAACATTACTATTGTAAATTTCAGCTTAAGCCATAGAGAATCAAATGTAGAAACTCCTTAACTCACTGTTTAATGCCATCCTTGATATTTCATTCACAAACATATACATGTCTACGTACCATATCAACTTTGCTTCAACTTTAATAAATACTGATCCAATAATTAAGACTTCAACAAATAAGCAACTCATCAATAACTGAAGAACATTCACACTTTACCTTTCGTCTAAACAACAATCTAAACACTCCACGTTATTAACTCCATCAAAGTACTGAGGCATTAATTAATCTATAGCAGAAGCTCATAAAATGTTGTCCTGGAATCATCTTTTCAACTCATCTTCTATTTATAGTGTTCAAACCTTAGATCATCCCTTTGAAACATCAATAATTCTTTTAACTGCATTCAAATATACCAATCAGGTAATTAAGGCCAATTCCTACAATTTCCTATAGAGAGTCACAATTCATGAGACATCATATGTTAAGCTCTTAAATTCAATTCAACCAAAACCCCTCTGTCTTATCAATTTTAATTTCCCTCACATTTGCCACGGTCTTCTTCATACATGTAAGTCCAGGATAAATTTCTTAATTCTACTTGTATTCAAGGGAAAATTCCCGGTATCATCGTACTTGGGTCGATCACATCAGAACGTTTAATCCACCATTGGTATAGGCCCAAATTAATTGTCTCAAAGCCTAACCAATATGATAAGTTTAGTATAACTGAAGCCTTCAAACATTCTTTGGACTTTCAAATATTCAGCAAAATATCTCATTTCCAATTTTCTCTATTGTCCTCTACTTCATAACTAAACTTCCATGTAATCTTCCATCCACCATATAGCAATTTATCTCACCAAGCATAATCAATCAATTAATAAATTTACTTTATCATCTATGCATACCAGGTTTAACTCACCAGTGAGTGCCATAAGCACACTAATCAATCTCCCAAATTTAATAAACTCTTTTCCTTGCCTCAACTTTTAACATATATCTTCTCAACATCACCTTAGATATTATCTCACCATATCCCTTAATGCCATTATCACTTACCATAATCCTAAATGAAAAAGACTTCTAGACCTTTGCTTTCCAGGGTCCATCTACTTCCAGTACACTTACTCATTCTCAAACTCAAATCACCCATTTATAGCTACATCTGTATACTCATGTGTTTTCTAATAAAGATAGTCCCACGGCTAGGATCCCATATCCCTCTTTCCATATTATTGTCAAGCCATATCCTCAATATCACCATAACACTCAAAACCAAAACCACTTAGCCAAGCAAGTTCCCACAACTAACATCATTTTATATAGTCAAACATCTTAATACTCAAAAGGTTAAGAACAACCAAACAAGTTCTAATTTTCAATTCATTCATGCCCATTTCCTCACCCATTAGCATTTTTTTGATTAAGGAATCAAATCATAGTGTTCACAAGTTGGGATGAAACGAATTGAACTAGTCATTTAGGAAGTATAATCAACATTGAACCAAATTCGACATCATAATCGCCCCAATTTACAACAATGTGATTTACCAGCATTAGTGAAATAGTAATGCCATCAAGTTTCAAGTAAACAACATAAAGATGAAAGAATTTCCTTAGTGTGACAACTTTAGCATATATATTGATTACCAGAACTTCAGGTGGCCAAGTCAAATGATTATCAACATAACAGTTTAGAAAACATTCAACTCAAGGGAATTTTTCAATGTTTTAGTGTGCAAGTAGCAATCAATAATTCAATAAAACATTGATTCAACTATGATTAGTTCCTTTCAAAATTAAGAATTACTAGGATTCATTCTACAATATATAACTAGTATAATAAGTAACATGAAGTATAACCTTCCTATATCATCTCTGAGTAACTCACCTTTGTGAAATTTATGCCTTTGTTACCATTATCCTCATCCCAAAGAGTCTTGAAATCCCAAACATTCGCTAAAAGTTACTTTAGCAATATATGGACCTTTCGACCTCTAACTTATAGCATCGTCCATATCTTCGACCTCACTCAAATAATATGAGAGATTTTAAAATCAACCTCTTTCCAGTATTACCCTCTTTTACTTCCCTTCATAGTCAGTTTACCTTACATAAACAAATACCTTTGGTATCCTTATGTTACAATATATTCCAAACTGTTTTATCATTTTGCTAACCATAACCAAGCTTCAATGCTGAACCATCATAGCTAATACTAAGTCAGGCACAAATAAATCCTCTTCATATAATTTCCATTACCTCAACTCACATTATAACTTAAATTTCCTTGTAACTCTTCACAGTATTAAAAGTATTCCCTTCTTTAAATAGGAATAACCAACACAAAACTTCAATCAACATATATTATGTGCCATAAAATGTTCTCACTATCATTATCCCACACATTTGTGCTCTTTCCCAATTCACTTAAATCAATAAGTCCATTAGCTAAGAGGTACTTGAGTAAGATAAGTGTAGCACCCCACCAAATCCACAAAACTTAAACATCAAACACAATCTTGGCTATACTCAATTACTACACTAATCCCTCAAAATCATCCGACCAAATATCACCTACCGCCAAACTTTGTCTCATGCAAACCAATTCAACATTTATTATTCTTGATGCCTAATGATTCAGTCAAAACATCAATACTCGATATGCAACATGCTGCCCTAATTACCACCAAATTTGCCAACTTCAGTTTTACTTAAAACCCAAACTTTTTACTATTTCTTTTAACAAGAATTTCAAATGTCCCCAATGTCCAATGCTATATCTTATAGAATCATAGACTCACAATCATTTGATTGAATTCCAAACTTCCAAGACTTCATCGGCGCCATATAATATGGCCTAACAAAAAAATAATAGTGACATCTAATATGGAATCTATGAAAGTCAAGCCAACCCTTGGGAGTTTGCTCCCACTCATCCCCAAGTATCACATTCAAAATCAACACCTCACTTACAAGACGACACTTAGACTCATTTTCATTCAATCTCCAATTGACCATGCGAACACAAAGTTTTTTCCCCAATATGCCTAATACCATTTACTAAAAAGGTTACCTCATCACAAATTTGAACCACCATATTATCAAATAACCGGTTATCACCAATCCATTATAATGATCAATCACCACTCATCAAGTTAGTAACTCGTACATTTTAAGATTCAATTCTCTACTATTGCCATTTCTACTTCAAATTCATTCAATAGTCTCATAATTCCCACCTGTAAGGTTTTTTAGTGGCAAATCCATACAAAATCTTAAATTAAATATGGCAGATTTGCATATTTCCTAAATTGAAGATTTTTCAAAATGGGCAAGTTTCCAAAAGATCATAACCGCAATATTGCAATCCAAGTCCAATTAGGAATAAAGAAGAAGACTGCACAGATTAGGAAACACACGCGTAAAAATCCAGTGTACCTCGCAGGCAATACGCAGGGAGCGCGCGGCTGCACCACATGGCACCGGGAGCCCGCAGGATGTACGCAGCTTCGACCTTTTGGCAGTAGAGCTCGCAGGGAGCACGCAGGGAAACTGATGGTTCGAGTTATAGAAGATTTTGTTTCCGTTTAGGAAATTTGCTTGTATATTTGAGTCCTAATTAGAATAGGATTTTGCTTATTTATTTGAGTCCTAATTAGAATAGGATTTTGCTTGGAATAGGATGTGTAAGTCTATATATATGCACCCAAGCTTAATGTACAAGAGGGAACGAGAGGGGCATATTATAGAGTCTTGTGAGAGAGAGAATTTTTCCTTGTGAGCTTATAGCTCTTTCTCTTATTTCTATTATTCTTGGTTAAGTCTGTTCACTTTCTAAGGAGTTAGAAAGTTTGTTTCCACTTGGTCTAGGTGTGTCGAGGATTCGAGCAAGTGCTTGAAAGAAGTCGTGCGAGGAGTCGTAGAGATTTCGAGTGGGTACTTGTAACCTAATTATGTAGTGGAAGTTTGGGTGGTCTCCGAAATCGGACCCGGAGTTTTACCTTTACTTGTTGGTAAAGGGTTTCTTCGTTACCAATCTTGTGTTCGTTATTTTTTTGATTGGTTGATTGGTTTGGGTGATTCGAAAATTTTCAATTGGTATCAGAGCGGGTCACTCTACGTTCTTGAGTGAGATCTTCAATTCGAATCAATGGATCCACCACGTGAAGGAGGCTCTAGTTCAAGACCACCATGGTTTGACGGTACTAATTATTCGTATTGGAAGGTACGTATGCAAGCTCATCTATTATCCATACATTATAAAGTTTGGCTGTCTGTTATCCAAGGATGGACTGAACCTACACATGAAGTTGAGGGTAGAATTGTTTCAAAGCCAATTGTATCCTGGACTAAGTCAGAACAAGAAGGTTCCGAATGGAATTTTAAAGCGTTGAACAATATTTTTGCTGCTGTCTGTCCAAATGAATTTTGTAGAATCTCAAGTTGTCTCAATGCAAAAGAAGCTTGGCTTATTCTTCAAACTACACACGAAGGAAATATACAAGTGAAAAAATCCAAACTTCAAAAACTTACATTTGAATTTGAAGCCATCAAGATGAATAGTGATGAGACGTTTGACGATTTCTATGTTCGTCTAAGTCATACTGTGAATTCATGCCACAACCTTGGAGAACCTATTCCTAATTTCAAAGTGGTACGTAAAATTTTACGTTCTCTTCCTCATTCTTTTGATACTAAAGTTACTGCAATTGAAGAAGTTAGGGATGTAGATGAGATGAAAATTGAAGACTTAGTAGGATCTCTTCAAACTTATGAAGCAAATATGCTCAAATCAAAAAATGTCTCAAAGGGAATTGCACTCAAAACTGTGGAAGAAGAAGAAGAAAAAGATTCTGATGATGACGAATTCAATGATGAAGAAGTGATTTTACTAGCAAAGAAATTTACAAAAATTGTCAACAAAGCAAGAAAGATTAAGAAATCGGCAACATCAGATCCAAAGTTACAAGGGAAGGAGAAGAAAATCAAAAAAGGTGACAAAAGATCATCAAAGCAATCCCAAAGAATCCAGTGCTTTGAATGTCAGGGTTTTGGACATATCGCCCAGGAGTGCGTAAATAAAAAGAAGAAGAAGCAAGTCAAAGTGATGAATGCCACTCTTGATGATGATTCTGACACCGATGAATCTTCCTCCTCTACTTTTGAAGATGAAGGTAATTTTATTGCTTTTGTAGCTTCTCACAATTCTTCTGAAGAGACAAAGCCTAAAACCCTAAGCGATACCGAGTCTGAGGACGAAGAATCAGAGATGAATTCCAAGGTGACATTGCAAAAGCCTACACCCAACTTTGTGAAGAATACTGTGCTCTAAAGAAAAACAACAATATACTTGTTCAACAAGCCAATGTGATGAAGAAAGAGAGAGATGTCCTGAAAATTCAAAACGAAAAACTCTCAGGTATGTTATCTACTTTAGAGACTGATAAACAATCACAATGTAGACTTGTAGAAAAATGGAAAACAAAGTTAAAAGAGAAAGAAAAAGAAGTGAAAGATCTTATGGAGAAAATCAAAGGACTTGAAGCCAAAGTGAAGACAAATGGAAGCATCCTTGATAAGATGAATGCTAACTCCAATGTCATTGATGAAATTTGGAGTAAGCAAAAACCCTATGGAGATAAGTCTGGATTAGGCTACAAAGGTGAAAAGACCACATCAGTAGCATCTTCATCATCACCAAAAGTTCCAAAAGTTGCCCCAAAATATGTAGCACCACCAAAGAGAAGTTCTCCAAAGTTTGTATGTCAACAGTTTCCTCCTCCAAAGGTGAAAGGTACACAATTTTCTAAATCCCAATCTTTTGTACCTGTGTGTCACCATTGCGGCATCAAAGGACATATCCGCCCTAATTGTCACAAACTCTATGGTCTCCCCTTGAATTATGTGAAAAATTTTCCCAAAGGTCAAAATCCTAGAGTTTCCATGAAAAATGGGTTTCAAACTCTTTCTAATTTTTCTGAAAATAATTTTGAAAATCCACATCTATTTCAAAAGTCCAATAACTTGAATTTTTCAAGACCAAAATATGAAAACCTTTTAAAGAAAAAGACTTCAAATTTTAATAAAAAGCAAAGGCGTGAGAAAAATATTGTCAAGGTCACTTTTCCAAAAACTAGGGCAATTTGGGTTAGAAAATCTGATCTTTTTAATAAACCCTCAGACGACTTTTGCTTTGAATCTTCTAGGAAGTCTTTAGGTAGTTGTGCACATCCCTAATTTTCAAAAATAAAAGAAGGATAGGAGTTCATTATTTGTTTTAAAGATATTTTATGACTTCTATTTCCTTTTATGTGCATCAATCATTCAGTCAAATAAATTTGTAATGGATTAAAAATTTGTATTTCAATGTAAATTGAAAAGACGTGTTTTGGTGAACTTTGCCATAATTTTGATGTGCTTCTTTAAACACTTGACTGATTTTGCATATATCTTTTTCCTCCTAGATCTTGAATTACTGTTTGATGCGTTTAAAAAATGTTGAAGAGTAAAAAAAAAAAAAATATCCTGTCTTGAAAAGGGCTACCGGTGGGATAAGTGAGAAGCCCCTTAATGACTTGTTGCTTGTTAAGGGAAAAGCTACCTACTCATAAACGTGTGAAAGCCATCAAGACCTTGAAAGGGATATGCATGAAGATTTGTGGCTGGATTAAAAAAAAAAAAAAAAGGGAGAGAAAAGAAGAATTGTGGCTGAAAAAAAAAAATTGCTCTCAATTCATTTGGTGCATCAAATATAATATCTTGATCTAGTGATTTATTTAGGGGGAGCCTATATGTTTGATTAGTCATAATCTCACACGCGCACAAGCATTTTCGTTCGATTTTATGGCTTAATTCATCTCATGGCATGGACTTGGAGATTTATTTGGAAAGATGAATTTTAGTTTTTTAAATTTATAAGGATTGGATGATAAATTTACATATTTGGATATAAGTGAATTAAAATTTCTTTGATCCATTTTATGAACTTTCTATCAATTTTTAGTATTTTTTTAATATTCGAATTTTTTTTTGTGCACAAAATCTACCATACAAGAATTTCCAACAGAGATTCACACGGAAGGTGTTGACTATTTTTGTTACATTTTTTTTTTTATTTTGAGACCTTGTCAATTCATATCATAAAGGGGGAATAGAAAATTTCAAAATTTGGGTGATTTTATTATCTTGTGATCTTGGAACTTGATTTGGAAATTGAACTTGAGTATTGTTTTAAAATTTAATTTTTGCCGTATGATACCTTAATGTGTTTGTTCAAGTGTTGCAGATTTTATTTTGAAATTTAATTTAAATTTTGATATGGAATTGCCAAGGGGGAGATTGTAAGGTTTTTTAGTGGCAAATCCATACAAAATCTTAAATTAAATATGGCAGACTTGCATATTTCCTAAATTGAAGATTTTTCAAAATGGGCAAGTTTCCAAAAGATCATAACCGCAATATTGCAATCCAAGTCCAATTAGGAATAAAGAAGAAGACTGCACAGATTAGGAAACACACACGTAAAAATCCAGTGTACCTCGCAGGCAATACGCAGGGAGCGCGCGGCTGCGCCACATGGCACCGGGAGCCCGCAGGATGTACGCAGCTTTGACCTTTTGACAGTAGAGCTCGCAGGGAGCACGCAGGGAAACTGATGGTTCGAGTTATAGAAGATTTTGTTTCCGTTTAGGAAATTTGCTTGTATATTTGAGTCCTAATTAGAATAGGATTTTGCTTATTTATTTGAGTCCTAATTAGAATAGGATTTTGCTTGGAATAGGATGTGTAAGTCTATATATATGCACCCAAGCTTAATGTACAAGGGGGAACGAGAGGGGCATATTATAGAGTCTTGTGAGAGAGAGAATTTTTCCTTGTGAGCTTATAGCTCTTTCTCTTATTTCTATTATTCTTGGTTAAGTCTGTTCACTTTCTAAGGAGTTAGAAAGTTTGTTTCCACTTGGTCTAGGTGTGTCGAGGATTCGAGCAAGTGCTTGAAAGAAGTCGTGCGAGGAGTCGTAGAGATTTCGAGTGGGTACTTGTAACCTAATTATGTAGTGGAAGTTTGGGTGGTCTCCGAAATCGGACCCGGAGTTTTGCCTTTACTTGTTGGTAAAGGGTTTCTTCGTTACCAATCTTGTGTTCGTTATTTTTTTGATTGGTTGATTGGTTTGGGTGATTCAAAAATTTTCACCACCAATAAAAGGTAGCCTCAATAAATTCCAAAATCACAACCTTAGACTCTCTAAACCCCTTAGCACCTACAAATTTTCAATTATATCTACAATCACTTCTAATCATCTTGCATAATGCCAGATTTACTTTTAAGTCATATGTCAAACATTATCTCTAGGTTCACAAACCTCCAATGATTACACCATTTACTCACATATCAACCTTACTTGTCATTAGCCAGGGATGTTTACCAAATCCTCATATCTTCAAACAATACGATCAAGGTTCTAGTAACATTTAGTTCTAACCACTTCCACCATGAACCTTACCACAAAATACTAATGATTCCATTCCATGAAAATGACTAAATGTCAGTTATATCACATCAACATGTAACATGCAATGCTAGACTCCCACTGTCCCTTAGGTATTCTGACCTAGGCTTTGATACCAACCTGTCATGCCCCGAATCTCATGATCTGAGGGGTGAGTGATAAACACACATAACATGTACTAATATAACCATCCCATGATTAGAGCAATACAAAACCTCTAGGTGAGCCCAAAACATAAGATGAGATAACATAAATTTAACCTTAACTATAGCCAGGTTACATACTTTACACTTTCTTCCCATTAATACATAACTTAGGCCTTAGGGCCCTTACAACCAAATTGAATAAGTCCACAATGTACAATATTACATTTTCAAATAAAAATTAAACTAAGTAACCAAAAATTTAGCTAAGCTTACAAGGGCTCATGCATAAGCGCTCCTAATTCAACCCCATCAGCCCACCTAATTGTTATGACCTGTTCCTGTATCAAAATCTGTAGGGACATGAGCACGGGTCCACTTGTGCCCACGATGCCTCAAACAAACATATATGGTATGTAATCAACACATGCGGGCCAATGTACATATATGCAAAGGTACACCAACAACCTTCTATATGCCATAACAATTCATTAATACCAATTAGTTTACAACTTAAGTAAGTGTTTACCATCATTCAACATCATCATAGTATTGTATTCAATTCCAATTATTCTTCATTGTTAAATTTCTCAACTTACATCCAATCACGTTCCATATCACATTATCACATATTCAATATTCAATCACACAACCATATCCACATTAGCACTTATTCATTATTCCATCACATCTCCACATCCACATTTTCACTTATTCATCATTCAATCACATTGCCATAACCACACAGGTCATCGGGGGTTGGGTGCATCCACAATATTGTCTTTTATGGGCCAATACCTAATGGAAATGATAAACCGATATCGTTGTTTAGGATCGCCGTCTAGGGCCACAAGGAGCCAAAACACACACAAAGTTGTGGGCTACTAACCCAATGGCATTGACACCAAACCCTGCGCAGGTTCCGGGTCTTTCAACCCGAGGGTAATTTCAAAACCCTTCCTATTTCTGCACCCCACCACAGTCCTCGGCACGCAAACAACCATTCATCACATTCCATTCTCATCTATCACAGGTTCACATTCATCATCATATACTTCTCACACCACATATCCACATTTCAGTTCATCCCAAGATTCATGACACATCAACTTTGATCAAACGTCATTAAACATTCAACATTCACCAACATTAAGAATATGATTCTCTTGCTCAAATCACCATTTAATTCATTCAATCCCAAACTTACATTCATCAACACTTAATTCATTTTATTCAAAGTGACATTTATTCAACTTTACAAGTTAAATTCCATTAGCTTAAGAAAACCAAACCTTAATCACTTTTTAAATCACATTTCCCTTTCTAAATCCAAGGTGTTGGGCGCCCAACTATTACTCACCTCGTGCACCCACAACTTGGTCTGAGTTACAAGTTTCATGCTCTGTTTTCTAGTTTCTTGGTTTTTCACTCTTAAGACCTCAAATTGACCAAGTTAAGGTTGATATACTTAAAATTTTATGTTTCTAACATCACCACAAGTCTCTTAGGCATCAAAAGAAACCAACAATTTGAGTTTTCGTCAACTTTGGGTCAAGTTATGGATCAAAACATCAACTTCACTATCTCAACCTATACATGCCTATATATGTGTATATAACCTCTATTCTCTTCCATTGATGAAGACAACACTTGAAAAAGGTTTTCTAAAGGTGTTCTACTCCTTGTTACACATCACATATGCAAGAAAGAAGCATTAAATCCCTACCTTAAGTTGAAAGAAGATGGATCAACAAGATGGTGTCTTCCGGTTCCAAGTTCTCAAACTTTGATGAGCTCTAACTCTTCATTCCTTGATCCAAACTACAAATAAATCACATAGAAAGGTTCCTTAAGGATCCAATTACACTCTTGCAAGATTAATTTGATTTCCATGTAAGCTAGAAGAACTTACCCTCAAATTTTCTACCCGATTCCTCTTTTTCTTCTTTTTTCTTGTTCTTTTTTTTTTCTCTCCCGATTTCTTCCTCTCTAAACAACTTCTCTCTCTCTCTCTTTCTTGCATCATATACACACGTATATATATATATATATATATAAGCAATATTTTAATCCCCAACAATGAATTTCAGACCCACAAACCTCCCCTAACTAAATATAGGCTCACAGGGGAAAGGGGTCAGCTGTAAAATGCAGAGCAACCTATGTTTGTCAAATCTGCTGTACCTTGGGCACCCAAGCCCTTCTCAGGTGTGTGCCCAAGGTCTTGGACGACCATGTTCCGTATGCCCAAGGTACCCTCCTCCTCCACTTTAGCTAAAATTCCATCTTTTGATGGTTTAGCTTCATCCCTTTCAAAGTTTTCAACTCTAAAGTACCATTAATGATCCATGCTACTAAATTAAAATACATTGCTCCCCAAAATGTACCAAAACCATAAGTTTAGGTTAATAAAAAAGTCCGGGGTATTACAGATTCACTGCAAACCCTCACGAGACCTTACTTGTCCACTGAGGGGAACCTAGGGGTTTAAAAGGCTTGCTGCATGTAGCTAAGTGTAGCCATGTTTCCAACGAAAAGAGAAATAGGGTAGTAGTTGCATTTCATTTTAATAACGGGCATTGCTAGGGACTAGCAACGTTCAAGTTGGGGGATGTGATTACACTTGAAAAGTGTAATTACAAACTCCATATTTTGCTACTTATTAATGCATTTGAATAGTTAAATTTGAAGTTTCAACATTATTTTCTTACTTATAGTTTTATCTTCTTAATTGTAGGGAAAAGGGCAAGAAAATCAAAGTTTATCAGCGATGAAAATGTCCTAGAAGACGAAGGAAAATTGTGGTTCAAACTTCACCTTGGATGGACCGAACCAACCCAAAGACCCAACATGAAAGAAGAAGAGAAACGGAGTAATCACTATTCTGTGGTCTGGACCCCCTACCAGATGGTCTGGACCACAGTGAGTTTATTTGGCCAAGGTTGGGGAGATGACCATTCTGTGGTCCTAACCCCCTGCCAGATGGTCTAGACTACGATGTGCCGGGATGTGCAATTTTAAAACACCTCTTCTAGGGTTTCTTTGCAAATATTTTCATATTTTCAGATACTTTTGAGAGTCTTTAGAGAGCTTTTTCAATATTTTGTGGAGTTTATGGAATTTCTAGGAGTTAGTTTGCTCATTGCTACAGTAATCTTTCATTACTTCCTTTTAGAACTATTTACTATGTAAGTTTGATTTCGTTTTGCTCTTTAATAATATGATTTATTTGTCTCAATTGGTAGATCAGTTGATTATGTGCATGTTTGTTGTTTTCATTTCATTTAAAATAATGCCAGCGTCAAAACCCTAGTTTTTGATTCAACAAATCAGGGAAGGGCAGTTCATGACACGCTATGGTTGTGCGTAGACCCTTTGTATGGGTTGCGACAACTCATGCGTAGGGTTCTACTATTTTTAAACCTATTTTAACTTGTTTCGAAAGCATTCGAAAATAAAAACCTTTAACCATATTCGCTGAAATCATCGGTATGAGTTTCCGATTACAATTGGTTAATATTTTTGGACAAATTAAAAATAAGATTTGAGTTCAATTCTGATTTCGTTTGTTTGAAAAATTTTCGAAAACAAAAGTCTTTAACCATATTCGTTGAAATCACTAGTATTGATTTTTGATTAAAGTGTTCTCATTATTTTTGAACAAACCTTTAATTCAGATTTGAACCCAAACATCTCATAGTAAAGTAGTGAATTACTTGGACTTGAAAGTTGAATCAAGAACCTCTTTAATATTGAGTTTGTTATCCAATTTAAATTTTCACGATAATTAATTTGCTCTAAAATTTAGAGTAGCTCATTTGTTACGTTCTAAAAGTTTTATTGAATTCCTTTAAGTCATATTTAATTTATTTAGAACTTAAAATAAAAATTTGAATTGCTGAATCCCTTAAGTACTGTTAATTTGACTTTTAGTTTGAATTTTAATTTTGTAAAACCTAAGATTTAGTTTCAACTGAACATCAGACCTTGTTTACATTTAAATTTTGAATTTCCCTTATCACCTGGAAACTGAATAACATAGGCTTCCGGTGAATTCGACCTCGGACTCACCGAGTTAAAACTACAACTGCCCTCTTACACTTGAGGGGTAGAACCCAAACATATTTTAGGGTTTGTTAGGCGTGTTAGTAGAGGCTGTTCTGGACTTCTGGACCAAATCAACCCTTCATTCTGGATTTTGGCTCTTCTGTTGATGCAGAGATCCTTTGTTGATGTTTGGGGCTTGCTTGTGTAATTTGGTGGCCTTCTGCCCTGATCTAGTCTTTTAGTTTGGCTTACTGAAAACTTAATCAGTAAAGCAGCATTCAACTAAAAATATTAAATATTGTAAATGTTAAATGAAAAGGCAAAATTGGGGTGTCAACAGGGACCCACTTACTTATAGATTTCATCAAAATGGATTTATGGGTTCCAAAAATTATCTAAATGGATTTATGGGTTCCAAAAATTGACTCACTTATGAATTCAATATAGTTATAAAATTTACATATTCCAAATATGTTAGTAATTAAATTAAAAAATAAAATTAATTAAAAACACAAATAAAAAAAGCTTAATTAATAATAAAGTTACATCTCTCACAACAACAACTCTTAATATTTTTAAAATATAAAATTACCAAATATTAATTAGGATTGGGAGTAGTTATTTTTTAAATAATTATGAATTTAAATTGGTCACATTAACTATATTTGTTTTATTTAAAATACATATGATTAGTGAAAATATTTTCTATTTGAGTTGTTTTTATAAAATCAATTTAAAATTTATTATCACATTCTATGTGTCATTCTACACATGCATCATTCTTATTCAACATGATTAATTTAACTTTAAAATTGAATTGAAAAAAATACTTTCTAACCTAATTAATATTTAAGCAATTTCATGTCTAATTAATAGTGGGCATTTTTTTTGTATTTTAAATTTAGGCATTTTTTGTGTTTTAAATTTAAAATATACTAATTACGTATATGTAATTACGTATCCCACATATTTGGAATTAAATATAAAAAATATTTAAATAATAATTAGGCTTGAAAAAAAGAACTAATTAAATTTTAAAAAATCTAACTCTTCTCATAATAACATATTTTAAATTTAAAATACCAAAAAAAGAATGTCTACTATTAATTAGACATGGAAGTACTTAAATATTAATTAGGTTAGAGAGTAATTTTTGTTATTCACTTCAATGTAATTTCTTTCTTCTCCTCTCCTTTACTCTCATCCTACCTGGGATGCCCAACTGCCCTCTATTCCACTTTTCCTTTTTTTAATAGTTTTTGAATTATTTTTTAAATTCTTTCATTCTCTCCTATTTTTTCTCTTTTTTTCATTCATAAAATTTTTGTATCTTTATCCCACATCAATTAAACACAACAATTTTACTTTTTCTTTTGCCTATAGAAGGCCTTAAATTGTATGATATGATTTTAATTAATGTAAATGAACTCATGAGCTCTGAAAAGGGATTTACTTTCTTGAGTTTTGAAAAGGTACCCACTTACTTATAGATTTTATATAAATGAATTTATGGGTTCCAAAAAATGACTCATTTATGAATTCAATATAGTTATACAATTTATATATTTCAAATACGTTAGTAGTATATTTTAAATTTAAAATACAAAAAAAGCCTAAATTTAAAATACAAAAAAACAAAATGCCCACTATTAATTAGACATGGAATTGCTTAAATATTAATTAGGTTATAGAGTATTTTTTTAGTTCAATTTTAAAAAATCCAACTCTTCTCATAATAACAACTCTTAGTATATTTTAAATTTAAAATACAAAAAAAAAAAATATCCACTATTAATTAGACATGGAAGTATTTAAATATTAATTAGGTTAGAGCGTAATTTTTGTTTTTGAGTTTAATTTTAAAGTTAAATTAGTCATGTTGACCGTCGGTTAAAAACTTAATTAATACTTAGTATTTTAGTTATTTTTATGAAGTACAACGTATATTTAACAAAAATAATAATTTTAGTTTAAGTTATTTTTATAAAATCGATCAAAAATTGATTTAATACAATTAAGATTTATAGTATTTCTAACTCAAGCTTATTTTGCAAAATAAGGAAAAAAATTAAAAAATAAAAGCATATATTAAAATTAACAAACAATTTAAAATAAAAAAAATCAGGTCGATTAGCTAGGTTTGCGGTTTAATATAAATTTTAAAATAAAATTTAATTTTTAGGAATAAAATTTGATAAAATATAAAATTTTAGTATTCATATAAAAATCTGACTACTCACTAACATTAACACAAATAAAAAATATACAAAATAACTTAATAATTATTTTATGAAATTATGTAACTTCAATAAAATATTTTATAATATATCTAAAATTTTATTTTATCTAAAAAAATATTACACAATTCTGTGAATCGCATGAGTGAATGTAGTATTAATGAAATGAAATTTACAAGCAACATATTTATACTCCTGGATCCCCAGGTGGACATATATACCCCAAAAAAAGCCTAGTGCGCTCTTTTTCTTAATTAATTACTTCTTTGAAAAGTGCAAAAAAAAAAAAAAAAAAAAGGGAGAAAGGCCAGGGATCAAAAGTAGAGATTACTAGTTTAAAGTTGGTTAGAGAAGAGTCTGTTAAAGACGTGGAACATTGTTCTTGCTAAATGCTATTTTAAGTGTATGGAAGCACACATATGGTTGATTTTTATTTTTATTTTTATTTTTTGAGATCTAGAAGAGAAGAGAGAGAAAGAGAGAGATACATATTTGTATACATGTCTTCCTTGATTTTTGCTTGTGCGCAAGGGCATGCCTGCCCGAGCGTTCGAACCCCTTTTCCTTGGGTTAAAATGCCAAAAGTTGACCAAGATTAGTTTTAACCCAATAACTTAGCAAAATCATAGATTTTGAGCTTGAAAATAACTTCAACTAGGCTAAACCCAATTACCATGACGTCGGGCACGAAATTCCCTTTTTGAAAAGGTATTACGGGTTTGTAACTCTCTACGGGTTAAAATTTATGACCAAAACAAAATACTAGCTGCAAAATCATCTAGGTACTCTAATTCCCACTGATCTTCATAAGTACTAATGTTTTTGAATCACAACTCAATATATACATTTATAAATAAAATAATATTTTTTAAAATATGAGTCATCACAATCCTGGACTAATATATATATAATTATAACATTAGAATAACATTAAGGTGTAAAAATTTAGGAGAAAATAAAGGTATGTAAGTTAGTGGCTTTAAAATAGGAGATTTAGTTTAATAAAAATAAACTAAGCCAGCATATAACTAGGTAAATCTGGATACCTTTATCTTTTTAAAATACCTATTACATATACAACAATGTTGCACAGACTTTAAAAAGATTTATGAAATAAAATTAATTTTGCTGGGTTAAAACATGAGTGTAAAAATGTTTCGAAACTGGTGTCTTTTGGACCATGAACCAGACCTAGAATAATAAGATAACATACAAAGTTATTGATGAAGTGTTTTGCTTCTATGAACCAAAAACTCTTTATTATAAGTTGGAATCTTATTAATCACATTACTCTATGTTTGTGCCAGAATTCACAAATAGCACACGTTCTTTCATTGTTTTTGTTGATTAAATTTACACAGGCTTGTCAGAGGCATAAGGACTCAAAGGACAAGGATAAGAATAATCAGGTGGTATGGGTTGCCACTGCCTTGCTACTACAAGGACTTTAAATTTGTCAATTTTTATGTTAGGCCAATGAGACTGTAGATGTATATATAGGTAAGATTTTAATTACTGATATGGATATGAATATGATAGTGATCCATTAAAATATTGAGTATCAGAATAATATGAATTATAGTACGACTGATATGAGTAGTGGGATGGACATAGATCACAATCAGAATCTGATGATGATCCATAAAAATATTGAGTATCAAAATAATATGGATTATCATAATATGTGTACGACTGATACAAGTACTGGTATGGACATTGATTACAATTAGAATCAAAATATGAATAATATGTAATACAGGGAGGTATTACGCCACTCCTAAAGGATATGAGTGTGTTGAGATGGAAATTGTGACACTCCTAAAGGATATGAGAGTATTGAGATGGAAATTACGCCATGCTTAAAGTTTGAACTTCATTACAGGAAAGTAAAGCATAGAAAAGAATTACGATTGTAATTGAAAGACTGGAATTGAAAGATATGAAATATAAATAGAGTGAAATGTATAACATAAAAAGACAGATTTGATTTGATGTATGGTGCAAGGACCTTGAATTTGGGTGCTAAAGATTAAGGCAAATCAGCTAAATATCTATCAGCTGAATATCTTCACAGAATCAAAGTGAAGAATCAAAGTCAATCAGCTAAATATCTTTACAGAATCAAAATAACTCAGCCAAATATCTTTACAAAATCAACCAATGTTTTATGTCAAAGACAATATTGGCTAAATCAAATATCAGTTAGAATTACTATGAGTCAAACCATCCCAAATTTTCATGCCCAAAAATATATATATATTTTTTATCATAATTTTGATATCAAAATTTATGACTGCTAATATTTGTGCAATAAAATAGACTACACAATGTTTTTTTTTTTAATTAATAAGTTCACAAATCTGTCATGCCATTTCGGTATTTTTATAGAATAATTATGATAACAGACACAAGGCAGAACTAGGCTAGCTCCCATTTACTAGAAAAATTACAATTATATTACATTGGTTTTCCACTATTACTTTATAAATTATATGTTTACCTTTATTTTTTTATTATTTTATATTCTTACCTTCACTTACTTAAAAATTATATTTTTGACCATACTCATTATAAATTTTGACTCCGCCTGGGCCTTTACATGGACGCCAAAAGATGTTTTGGTAGTTTGTAAAATCTTGTTCAAAAGTGAATTAGGCAAATTTATATATCTATATATATAGCGTAGTTAACTTCTTGGCTTAGAATTAATGAGGATTGGTGCAATAGTGTGGTGAATTCAAATACAAGTTGTTTTTAATGTAAAATTATTTTATTTATCAATGGAATCTCCTTGGCAAACTTGAGTTCTTTAGAAACCTAGTCACCTGTGTTGCAACCATAAGTCTGGTTACAAGTTTCTACTCGTGTACACTAGACGGTTGATTTAATGTCTCGATAACTTGTGAATTATTTTCTAAAACCCTAAATTTGGTTTTCATTCAAAATCAAATCACCAGTGTTACAATCATAGCTTGGTTACCAGTGGTCACTCGTGTATACTGACGGCCTATAAATAATGCATTTAGAATAAATCTCTAAGTGCAAAGGTATGCGGTGTAATTCTACTTAATAAGACTGAGATCGTATCCTCAAGGAACCAAAGAAATAGTTTCCAGGTTCTAATGGGCATAAGTTAACTACCACTCAATTGAAAACGAAACTGATTTCAATTATGTGTATTAATGGACCTTCTTAAATTACTAATAAATTTAAAATTCTTAAATAAAGCAATCTAACTAAATAAAGTTATACAAAATTATTAAATACTTAAAAATAGTGAATAATCTAATTAAATGGCAGAATCACTAACAAATAAAATTAAAATAGTGAATCAATTCAAGACAATATGCAAATTGATTAACAAGTGTCTTGATTTAACCTTCAATTTCGGGTGGATTCCTTGTTTCATAATCTGATGTGCACTTAACCACAATTTAAATTTCACGTAATAAAAAAATAAATTGGAAAATATTTTCTTGAATGCTCCTTAAATTCCAAAACTCGGTTTTATACTCACATTCAAGATTATAAAACCGTAAGATTTTCCTATATAATATTTTGGTTCAAACATAATCTATTTATTTAAATATCATAAAAGAAATTTTAATCCAAAAGTTCTTATCTGTGATTATAGAGAATATGATCAAAAAAATTTGTTTTTGAAAGCTTTTGATAATAAATAAAATTAGGTTTTGAAAAATACAGATCTATACATAAATGCTTTCATGTTGCATGCATAGATCTATACACGTCATTTTGATTATAATGATCTACCCTTCCTTGATTAGTTGAATCAAGAATAAGGATTTAGCCTAGCATAGATTCAACGTAAAAACAGTATGCAAAAATAGCAGATAAATGAGAATCAAACTTAATTGAATAAAAGAAAAATAATTGTACCATTACAATGGAAACCACAAACAATAGAATGAAAATTAGTCAAAAACTTCTAGGAATGAAGAACGTAGCGGAATAGGTTTTTAAAATTTTTGTTTAGATCGATCATGCATAAAACATTATAAACTCCTTATGTAATTTTATTCAAAATATAAAAACAAAATCAAGTCAATAAACAAAACTAACCTTTTGTCATTCTTTAATTTGATCTTGGCTTTTCAAACTTTTCTTCCCTAATAGTTGAAACTCATAGGTTTTCTACTCTTTGTCCTATTAGAATCCTCTCAGAGTTTTTCTGGCATCTAGGGTTTTATGGGGAACCTAATAGGCTGATCCTTTTTTTTTTTGAAAGGTAAATAAATTATATATTAAAATAAAATGTTATAGTACAAATACAAAGGGGCATACCCCCGGCCAAATGAAATCAAAACAATACCTCATAAGTAAACAATGGAAGAACAAGGGGACAAACTATATCAAAACAACCTCCAAAGATGTTAAGTGCTAAGTATAGAGGTTGGAAGAGACTATACACGCAATAAGTGCCTATTAACATCAGTCTTAGGAAAAGACCTATAAGACAAAATGCGAGCACGAATCACATGTTCCACTTGTCCCATCAAAGTAAGCTCATCCATAGAAGAATACTGAAATAGCCTTGAATTCCTTTCCTTCCATATGAAGTAAATCATAGAAGATAGACCCAATCTCCCCAGCAAATAAAGTAGAGAGTCCCCAGAAAGATGCACAGTACACCAATGAATAATGACCGCTACTTGAATGTGCATCTATTTAACCCCAAGTGCAAGGGTGTGCGGTGTAGTTTTAACTCAGTGAGACCGAGGTTGAATTCATAGGGAGCCTATGTTATTCAGTTGCTAGGTTATAATGGGAAGTTAGAATTTAAATGTAAACAAAGTTTGATATTCAATTAAAGCTAAATTCTAGGGTTTTACAAATTTAAAATTTAAACTAAAAGGCAAATTAATAACTACTTAAAGGAATTCAGCAAATGAAACTTTGCTTTTATGTTTTAAAGAAATTAAATATTAATTAAATGAATTCAATTTAATTTTAAAGTGCAAGAAAACAATCTACTCTAAAATTTCAAAGCAAGCAATTCAATTAATTCAAAAGATTTTATTCAACTAAAGTAGTTCTTGATCCAACTTTCAATTCTGGGTAGTTTACTACTTCACTATGGGATATGTTTTAAACTACAATCTATAGTTCATGTGAAAGGAATGATAGATTGGAAAGATGTCTTCGTTAAGGTTTACAAATTTCTCAATACTCAGTTTTAAAATCTCGTTTAGGATGATAAAACTGAAAAGATTTTCAATGAAAACATTTGGGTTCAAATCTAATTTAGGTTTTGTTCAAAAATATTAAGAAAGTTTTAATCGAAACCTTTACCAGTGATTACAGAGAATGTAATCAAAGGTTTTTGTTTTCGAAAACTTTTGAAACAAATGAAATCAGATTTGAGCTCAAATCCTATTTTTAGTTCGTCCAAAAATATTTAACAAAATTGAATCGAAAACCTTTACCAGTGATTACAGAGAATGTAGTCAAAGGTTTTCATTTTCGAAGGCTTTTGAAACAAACTAAAATGGATTTGAAAATTGTAGATCCTTACGCATAGATTTTCACAAACCATGGAAAGGTCTATGCATGATTGGACTTAATTTGCTACACTTTTATTCACTTAATTACACTTTTACATAGCATATAAATGAGATAAAACTCTTGTTTTGTGCAGATTTCATCTTCATTCCTCAATATAAAGAATGTGTTACAATTTCATCACAATTAAAGGAGGATTTGAGCTCATTAAAGTGTAAAGAAGAAGGAATGAAGAATGGAAGCACAGAAGATTCAGGATACAACACATAATCTTATTTGAATATCTTGAGCAAAGGAGGAAATGCATATTTGAATACAGCCAAGCAGTATTCGAATACTGGGACTGTTGGCAGAAAACAGATTCCCCGTGATTTTACAAATTTTAAGGGATGCAATCTGGAGGAAAGAGAGTGTGGAGGGGTGGCATCACATGATCCACACCCACTCATACAGAGATACTGGGGGGCCACAGAGAATTTGTTTTTAGAGGGAGAGAGTTTTGTTTTAGAAAGAGAGAGAGTTTTTTTTTGGGGTTCAAGTTTTTCAGCTTTTCTTTTTCTTCATTTTCTCTCGGTTTTGATTCTGCAGATTTTGACTTCAATTCTGGTTTTAATTTTCAGTTTACTGTAATTAGATTTTAGTTCTATGGCATTTTACAATTCCATTCATGTAATTAGATTTCATTTTGAATTAAAGAGTAATTTCCATTTCCAGCTTTGAAGGTCATGTCTCTGTTATTCATTTCTGTTATTCATTTTCTTAAGATGATCGGCTAGTTTTTCTTGGGCCAAGGCAAGGACAATGTCCTGTCCAATGATTTCCAAGATGCCGTTCTTCATGGATTAATTTTGAGTTCTTTGGTTATCAATCTTAGTTGTATCTAATTACTCTCGAAATCAATGGTTCAATGTCCGATTAACACTTGTTTACATATTTTATCAATGAGTTCATAGAAGTTGCTGAATTCAGAACTCTTATTGCAAATATGTATGGGAGTTGCTAGAATTAGATCTTCTATAGTCTTCATGATAGATTATGCACATCACTTGTTTGATCCATGGCTTGTATCATTTGAAATTAATTTTCTCCAAACATTAGAGCAACTAGAATTGATGATCTATTCACTCTTGGTATTTTGAGATTGATTTGGATAGGCATTGGAATTGTCTTACCCATCTTTTTAATATCAAGTTTTAGTTAAGTTTAGTTTTCATTTCAAAACCCATTTCCAAAACCATCAAAAATTCCAAACCAGATTTTCAATTCTGTTTACCATTCATGTGAGCCATGTTTTGCCTCTTTAATCCATTTGATTCAAACATGATTTTGCTCCCTAGATCCCTGTGGATATGACCTAGTTCTTACCAGTTAATTGTGTTACAATGAAACCTTGCACTTGGGGGAGTTTGTCTTGATTTTCCTTACTTAACACCTTTGGAATCTGAATTTGCATCTTTATTTACATTTGAGAGTGAGGTAATTAAGCAAACACAAGCACAATTTTGGCGCCGTTGCCGGGGATCTTTGAAAAGCAATGGTGTTTTGAACTCTTGGAGCAAGGATTGGCAACATTACTCACCACCATCTTCAACAACAAAGCTACTCAAGGCATTGGGTAATTTTGTTCCATTCTTATTTCCATCTCTAGTTTCATTTTTATAGGTTTTTGTTTTTAGTTTTAGTGTTTAAATTGTAGTTTTTGATTTTGAAAAAAAAAATCTGAGTTAGTGCTGTATTTTGTTTTGGATATCTAAATTTCTGAGTTGTTGATTTTCTATGTTGAAATTTGATTTCTGGAAATTTTGATATTCGAATCTGCTGCATATGATATTCGAATGCCTGAGTTTACCTCTGAATTGCTGATCTGTTTTGCTGTCATATTGCATTAAATCTGCTGAGTTTATGTGTGTGTGCAATCTATTAACAGAAGAGTTGTTCAGAATTTGTGAGAAGTAGTTGAAAAATCTGATTTCATTTGCTGAAATTCATCTTTGAATTTTTGTTTGACTTACTGAAAATTTGCATTAAGTTGCTGTACATTCTGCTGCAATTTGTTAGAGGAAGAGGTCTGATTTTTTTTTATGAATTGGTGATTTAATTGTGAAGTTTGGAGGTTGGGTAGGAGTATATTCAAATCTGAATTTCCTGTACATGTTCTTAAGATCTGGCAGACTTGTTGGACATAATTCTGAGTTGCGTTCACCATCATCTCTAGCTGAATTAATTGAACTTGCTACATCTTACACATCATTTGAATCATCTGTGCACATGGATCCACCACCACCACCTGCTTTACTGGGAGGACCACCACCTCTTTTGTTGGAAGGTAGTGTTCATGGAGGGAATGATCAAATCGATCAAAATCCTTTTAGACCTCTCCGTGAATATCTCCATCCAGCTAGGCAAACAACACCATCATGCATTGTACTTCCCATTGGACATCATAATTTTAATTTTAAACTAGGAACAATTCAGCTTTTGCCTACTTTTCATGGCATGGATTCCGAAAATCCTTACATGCGTATGAAAGAATTTGAGGATGTTTGTGGAACATGCATGGATAGGAATACAAATGAGGACATGGTTAGGCTTAAGTTGTTTCCATTTTCATTGAAAGATAAAGCAAAGATGTGGTTGAACTCATTGGAGCCTAGATCAATTGGAACTTGGAGGGACATGCAAACAAAGTTTTTGAAGAAGTATTTTCCAGCTAATAGGACAGTGATACTCCAACAACAAATCATGAATTTTGTGTGTAAGCCTAATGAAACATTTGCACATGTATGGGATAGGTTTAGAGAATTGTTGCAAGCTTGTCCACATCATGGTTTTGAGTCTTGGAGAATTGTTAACTTCTTTCATAATGCATTAACTCCAAATCTGAAAATGTTAGTTGCAACAATGTGTAATGGTGAATTTTATGATAAAACCGCTGAAGAAGCTTTGCATTTTTTTGATTCCTTGGCTGAAAATACTAAACAATGGGAGGTAGTTTCTCCATTTTCTAAGTTTTCTAACAGCATAGGTGCAAGAGGAAAGTTTCATCTCAGTGACACTGATGATCTTGGTGCTCGTTTGGCTGCATTGTCAAGGAAAGTGGAGTTGACAGAGCAAAAGAAGCAAGGATCGAAAGAAAAGGAAGTTAACTGTGTGTTGTGTGAAACTTCAGACCACAAGACGGACGATTGTCCCACACTCCCAGCTTTTAAAGAAGTTCTTTATAGTCAAGTAAATCCCCCACCAGCTGTAAGAAATTACAACTCAAATCAGGGGGTGAACAACTTTGCTTCAGGAAATCAGCCATATTCGAATGCTTACAATGCTGGATATAGAGGCCATTCGAATACCCCCTGGAGAGCTGAGGCACAACACCAGCAGCAGCAGCAACCTCAACAACCTTTTCCACCTCAACCATTTCATTCCCAACTTTATCAACCTCAACAGAACACCAACAATTATCAGCCACCACATAAAAGATCATTAAAGGATACCTTGCAACAATTCATGCAAGGGCAAATTGGAACTAACAACCAAAATTCAAGGTTCCAAGATCAAACAAATAAGGCTATGGAAGACATTCGAAGTCAACTGTCAAAGCTCACTTAAGCTTTAACCTTGAGGGAAACAGGGAAACTTCCATCTCAGCCCAAACCAAATCCCACTGGCCAAGTGCATTTCAGTGAATCATCTTCTTCAAGTGCAAATGAGAATTTGGAACATGTGCAAGCTATTTCAACATTGAGAAGTGGAAAACAAATTTTGAAACCAGATTATGTTCCAATTGAAGAGGCAAATGAGCAAAATATGATAGAAGATGAGGAAGAAATCCAGCACAACACCAGTAGCAAAGCATTTGAACAGCAGCTGCTCACCGAAATGGAAGCTGAATTGCAGCAAAAACAGCTACTAGAAGAGCAAAAACAGCAGCTACACAGCAGATCAGAAATTGAAGAACAGCAGAAACAAAAGCTGGATAGCAGTCCGGAAGCTGAACAAAAACAGCAGCCGAGCAATGAGGAGCAGAAAAACAGATTTCAGAGGAAAGAACAGGTAATTTCTAAAAATAAAAATGATTTTTCTGAAAATACAATCAAAGGTTTTGATGAAAAACAGTTTGAAAAGAGTGAAAAAGTTTCTGGAAATGAGAAGATTTCAAAAGAAAACCAGCTGGACAACCCTGATTTCATTCCAAAAATTCCTTTTCCTCAAAGGTTGAACAAAGGAAAGAAAGAGAATTTGAATTCTGACATTTATGAACTTTTCAAACAAGTCAGAATAAACATTCCTTTGCTTGATGCCATTAAACAAAATCCATCTTATGGAAAGTTTTTGAAAGATTTGTGCACTGTCAAAAGGAGAATGAATGTCAAAGAGAGAGCATTTTTAACTGAACAAGTGAGCTCAATTTTGCAATTCAAAACCCCTCCAAAATATAAAGATCCGGGGTGTCCTACAATCGCATGCATCATTGGGGATAAGAGGGTAGATAGAGCCTTGTTGGATTTGGGAGCAAGTGTTAATCTTTTGCCATTTTCTGTGTACCAACAGCTTGGATTAGGGGAGCTTAGACCTACCAGGGTGACACTTCAATTAGCGGATAGGTCAGTCAAAGTCCCTAGAGGTATTGTAGAAGATGTCCTAATTCAAGTAGAGCATTTTGTCTTTCTAGTGGACTTTATAGTGCTTGATACCCAATCAATTCAAGGGCCACAACCAGCTGTCCCAGTCATCTTAGGAAGACCATTTTTGGCCACTTCTAATGCCTTAATCAATTGTAGAACCGGTGTCATTAAGTTGTCTTTTGGTAACATGACCATTAAGAAGAACATCTTTAGTGTGACCAAACAACCAAGTGACCATGAGGAGATAGAGGAAGTAGATTTGATTCAAACCATCACACAAGAGCATTTTGATAGAGAGTACTTAGATGGCCCATTGGAAAGAGCTTTAGTGAATAGTGATCAAGTAGATTTCCTAGATGATTGTGACTTGGAAAATTTTGGTGGAGGAGAATTTGAGGAAATGAAAAAATCAGTGATGTCAGTGAATCAGTGGAGGCCCACTTTTGAGTCTTTAGAGCTGCCCACAGTCAAAGCAGAGTCATCTTTTGAGAAGCCACCTGTACTTGAGAGAAAGCCTCTACCTAATGACTTAAAATATGTATTTTTGGGTGAGGGAGAGTCCTATCCAGCTGTTATTTCTTCTCAGCTGAGTTTGGACCATAGCAGTCTTGAAAAAACATAAAAGAGCTTTGGGATGGACCATAGCAGATTTGCAAGGAATTAGTCCTTTGATTTGTACTCATAGGATCTTTTTGGAGGAGGATGCCAAACCCATTAGGCAAATGCAAAGGAGACTAAACCCAAACATGAAAGAAGTGGTTAGGGGGGAGGTAATCAAGCTATTGGATGCTGGAATTATCTACCCTATTTCAGACTCTAAATGGGTTAGTCCAACTCAGGTAGTGCCTAAGAAATCTGGAGTGACTGTAGTGAAGAATGAACAAGATGAATTAGTTCCAATGCGCATCCAAACAGGATGACGCATGTGCATAGATTATAGAAAGTTAAATGCAGTCACAAGAAAGGATCATTTCCCTCTTCCATTCCTAGATCAGGTATTGGAAAGAGTGGCAAGACAGGCATTTTATTATTTTTTGGATGGATACTCTGGGTACAATCAAATTGATATTGCATTAGATGATCAGGAGAAGACCACATTTACTTGTCCATTTGGTACATTTGCATATAGGCGTATGCCTTTTGGTCTTTGCAATGCTCCTGCAACCTTCCAAAGATGCATGATCAGTTTGTTTAGTGACTTTGTGGAGAAATTTCTTCAAGTGTTCATGGATGACTTTTCAGTTTATGGGAGTGACTTTGATTTGTACTTAGGGAATCTGGAGAAGGTTTTAGCAAGATGTGAAGAGAAAAATTTGGTGTTGAATTGGGAGAAATGCCATTTTATGGTAACTCGGGGAATAGTTCTTGGTCATATAGTGTCTTCTAGGGGGATAGAAGTAGATAGAGCAAAAGTTGAAATTATTCAAAAACTTCCTACCCCTAGATGTGTCAAGGATGTCATATCATTTTTAGGACATGCAGGTTTCTATAGGAGGTTCATTGCATCATTCAGTGCCATTTCTAGACCTTTGTGCAATCTCCTAGGCCAGGATGTTCCCTTTGATTGGACATCAGATTGTCAGGCTTCATTTGATAGACTTAAGGACCTGCTCACTTCAGCTCCCATTATGCAAACACCAGATTGGACTCTACCCTTTGAGATCATGTGTGACGCTAGTGATAATGCCATTGGTGCAGTCCTAGGTCAGAGGAAGGAGAGGAAGTCACATGTGCTGTACTATGCTAGCAAATCCCTTAGTGATGCACAAAAGAACTACACAACTACTGAGAAGGAGTTGCTAGCAGTAGTATATGCATTGGATAAGTTCAGATCATACCTAGTGGGATCTCATGTCATTGTATTTACTGACCATGCAGCATTGAAGTATCTTTTGACCAAATCTGATGCCAAGCCTAGACTCATTAGGTGGATTCTTTTGCTTCAAGAATTTGATTTAGAGATCAAAGATAAGAAGGGAGTTGAAAATGTAGTTGCTGATCATCTTTCTAGACTCCCACATCAGGACTTAGCATCTTTTGAGTCACCTATTAATGAGACATTCCCTGATGAGCAGTTGTTTCATATAGATTCCTCAGAGACACCATGGTTTGCAGATATAGCCAATTATTTGGTTTCAGGTGTGGTGCCCTCTCATTGGACCATGTTAGATAAGAGAAAGTTTTTTAGGAATGTGAGGAACTTTTTTTGGGATGATCCATATCTGTTTAAGTATTGCTCAGATCAGGTCATTAGGAGATGCATACCCGAGAGTGAAGCTCATAGTGTCATTAGTTTTTGTCATACTCTCGCATGTGGAGGTCATTTTTCAGCTAGGAAGATAGTGGCAAAGATTTTACAGAGTGGATTGTATTGGCCTACCATGTTTCGGGATGTGCATACCTTTTGTGTTGCCTGTGATAAGTGTCAAAGACTTGGTAAGCTCACTAGGAGGAACATGATGCCACTTCACCCCATTTATGTGCTTGATATCTTTGATTGTTGGGGTATGGATTTTATGGGACCATTTGTGAATTCATTTGGCAATGAATATATCTTAGTGGCAGTGGATTATGTTTCAAAGTGGGTAGAGGCCATACCAACTAGGACCAATGATCACAAGGTGGTGATAAAATTTTTGAAGGAGAATGTGTTCTCAAGATTTGGAATGCCAAAGGCCATGATAAGTGATAGGGGAACACATTTTTGTAATAGATATGTTGGCCTTTTGATGAGGAAGTATGGGGTTGTGCATAAGGTTGGAACATCATATCATCCCCAAACGAGTGGACAAGCCGAATTAGCCAATAGAGAGATCAAGAGAATCATTGAAAAAATAGTGAACCCCACAAGAAAAGATTGGTCTTTGAAATTGGTTGATGCACTTTGGGCTTATAGGACTGCCTACAAGACTATTCTAGGCATGTCTCCTTATAGGTTGGTGTATGGAAAAGCTTGTCATCTTCCTGTGAAACTTGAACACAAGGCTTATTGGGTTGTGAAACATTTCAATGAAAACATCAATGAAGCTGGATTTCAAAGGAAGTTGCAACTTAGTGAGTTGGAGGAGATCCGAAATAATGCATATGAGAATGCCAAGATCACCAAGGATAGAGTGAAGAAGTGGCATGATGCACATATCCTTAAAAGAGAATTGGTTATGGGTCAACAGGTTTTGTTATATGACTCTAGGTTGCACTTGTTTCCCGGAAAGTTAAAGTCAAGATGGAGTGGTCCATATGTGATTCAGAACATCACTGAGTTTGGGGCTGTTGACATTCAAAATCCAACCTCCAAGAATATTTTTAGAGTGAATGGACAGAGATTGAAAGAGTATCATGAGAATTTCATTGCTGAAATTGAGAGTTGGGATCTTGAGGATCCCCCAGATTGTGATTGATTAAGAAAGGAATTCTGATTTTGTACCATAGTAGTTAGGATTCTTTTTATGTTTTCAATTTTCTGCTTTTCTGCATTATTTTTAAGTTTTCTTTTTCTTTAAAAAAAAAAAAATTTCTTTCATTTTGCAAGTTTAACAAAATTGGTTTCAGCAGGCAATAGTTCATGGAAGAAGTGGGAATTTTCTGACCTTGTTGTATTGTTCTCTAGTTTGAGCAGTAAGTAGTGCAGCAGGAATGTTTTTGTGTAGTGGCAACACCACTAATGGTAGAACAAATTGAAAGTCAAATGGTTTGCTTTGAACTTCATTGCTGAAATTTTCTTTTGCATTTGCATGATCTATTTTGGAGTATAATCCATTAACCAAATTGGATAGCTGTGCTTTGGAAAGTGTTTCAGAATTGCAGATTAGGGAGATCTCAATTGAGTATGTTTTACTGAGGATCAAATTAACTTAGAATTGTGCAATGAGGTTTTCCAAATCTAGTGCTGTAACAGGTAAGAGTTAGGTGAGATTTTCATTCATTTGAATTCCCACAAGTCATTCAAATGTGCCATCTGAGCACAGGTTCTCAATTGTGAATTGAATGATTGAAAATCTACTACCATATTAATTGCGAGACTGATCTTATTTGTATGGAACCCATCTTTCATTGTTTTCATTGACTTGCATTTTATTCAAGAATTTTACATTGAACAAGTTGGGGGGAACCAGATGTTCTGGTGGTGCCTTGAAATTTCAGCTGATACACTTTATTCAAAAATGTTAACCTTAAACTCAGCAAGTACTTCCTTTCCCTTTACACTTTATTCCAAATTGTTTGATTTGTTTGTGCATTAAAGACAATGCTTGTTTCTAGTTGGGGGGGGGGAAGAAATAATTTGAGTTTGTTTCTTGGTCTTATACATTTGTGTTGATTGAAATGTGTTGAATGAAATTGCTGATTCACTTTGTTATACTTGTTGAATGGAAATTTGAGTAGTGTGTTTAATATAGCTAAATTGCTAAAAATTTTCAAAAATTTTAGAAATTTTCTTTGATTTTTTTTTAATTTGTTTTTTGTTTTTCTTTTGAGTTTAGATGTTATTAGTTGTAAATAAACTTAACTCAGGTGATAAAATAAGGTTTGGGCATTTCTAAGGAATTGTTAGCAGATTTGAACACTGGAATTACTGTTTATGATTTTCTGATGCAACCTATTCGAATATAGGTTGAGGTATTCGAATACCTGTTACAGCCCATAATGTAATTGGTTGTGCTGATTTATTTTTGGATTAAATTTTGGGTTAACAATTCAATAGGATTCTTCAAATTTAATTTTGTCAAAGTTTTTTTTTAAAAAAAAAAAAAAAAAGTGCAGAAACATGGCTTAAATTTCTCTGAGAATTCATCACAGACTTTGGTCAGCTATTGGATTTCTGGATGGGAAATTGTATTCGAATAGGACCAGATGGTATTTGAATAGGCAGTGATGGGTCAGTAACTTAACCGAGGTTAGGATGTGTCAAACCCGTATTCGAATCACCCTTCTGTGATATAAACCTCTCTGGTTCTCCTCATTATTCCAAATTAAAAACACTCACAGAGATTTGGGATTTCTGAAAGAAAAACACGAAGCTAGGGTTTTTCTGAGAAGAAGATGAAGAGGAAGATAACTGGACCTGGACCAAGGCGATGGAGTCAGCGATTGAGGGAAACTATGAGAGGTGCCAGGTCTGTTCGATCTTCTTTCTCTGAACCCGTAGACATAAGTGACAAACCCCAATCTCCTACACGTTCTCCTACCACCGAGGGTCAACCAACCATTGAACCTGAACAAGCTTCAGTTGACATCAATGTGGATGTCAATGTTGAGGCTAGCATTCCAGAAACAGAGGTTCCTGGTGAAGGGACTTCTGCAACACCCTACTCTAACCTTAGGTTTGTTGGAGAAGCAACAAAAGATAGATACCTTAAGTGGTATTCCAAGAGGGCTGTCTTGTGTGAGAGGGGTATCAATCTTGAAGACTATTCTGCTCCCCCTTATGAGCTAGTGGACATGATTAACAGTAGGGGATGGAATGATTGGGTTGTTGTGAGTCAGAAGGCAGTAGTACCTCTGGTTAGGGAATTTTATTCTAACGCTGTGAAAGGGGAGAGAGGAAAATTTGAAATAACAACCAATGTGAGGAAGAAGGAAATACGGCTGACACCCGAGTCCATTGCAAAGTATGCTGGACTACCATTTGGACAACCTCTAGTTATTAATTCGGAACAGCAAGCTGGGTGGATAGAACAATTGAAAAAGGAAAATTTGGTGAAGTTGCTTTCTGGGAACCCTCATGCTCAGTGGAAAGGAGTTAGATTGTCAAAGGGGGACCTCACAGATAAGAGTAAAGTGCTGCCTATGTCTCATCTGTGACTCTACCACAAGCTGAGATGATTGGAAGGCTTCTTCTAGATATTCCCATTGACTTGACAAAGCATATTTGGAATACAATCACTGGAGCAATTGTAAAACCAGAGGTAAATTCTGGTTTACCTTTCAGGGGGGTTAATAACTAAAATTCTGCAAGGTCATGGAGTGAAGGGAAAAAGTGGAATGGAGATAGTGAAACCTGCCACTCGAATTGCTAAAACTTCAATGAAGAGAAGTAAAGGGCAATTGGCAAGGAAAGTGGCAGTAGAACCACAACAAGAACAGCAATCTGAGGGGCAATCAGGGACTGAAGCGGTGACTCTTCAAAGCTTGTATGCATTGGTGAAGGAGGTGAAGGATCAGCAAGTAGAGTTGGCTACTGAGCTGAAGAATTTAAAGGACAAACAGGATGCTGATCATTAACAAACAATTGAAATGTTGGAGGGTTTGTATGCTCCAGCTGCACCTGAAGAGTATGTGACACCTCCAGATCATTGAAGTCTACTGTTTTTGATCCATAAAGCTGGAATCAGTGAATGAATTTTTAGGAAAAATTTAAAGCCATGTTCTGACATCAGAAAACAGTTTCTTTTGTTTTATTTTTTTCTGTTCTGATTTTGTTATTTTGAACTTGAATGACTTTGAATTCTGAATTTGAATGCTATTTTGTTGAAAAATCCATTTTGAGCATTGGGGTTGTGTTGTGATCTGTTTGGTTGAAATGAGCTCTTTTGTTTTTGAATGGATGAAATGTCATAGCCTAGAATTTTAGTTGATGCCGATTGCTGAATTTTGAGATTTCAGTTTGGAATCTGAAATGTGTTGATATGTTTAGTTTGCTTTATTGATGAATTGGTTGTGAATGAATTTAGCTTTTGATTTGTTAACTTAAACATAGATACTCATGAAAGAACTTCTTAATTGAATGATGTATTGTATTAATTCCCGGATAAAGTGGAGACTTGAACCCAAGCGAGGAATTGAGCCTTTTAGCTTGTTTTTCTTGAGAGGATTATATTCATTCTCAAACCTCTATAGGGTTATTATTTTTTTCCCTCATTTTCTTTCAATAACTCCACATACATTATTTTACTTTGGATGTCATAAGAGTGATGAAGGAACTTAGCTGAAATTTTGATGTTTAGGCTTTATAATTGTTTGGAAAGAAACCTGAAAATGACATTAGGCCATCTTTTCTTTAATTGGGCCTTTGAATTTCCATTGTTCATTAACAATACCTTAGCAACCCAATTTGAGCCTCATGTGAGCATTTATATTTTTTTTCTTATTTACCACATCATTCCCTTTACCTTGAAATAAATGCTCTCAAGCCATCCCTATTATGTTATATCTTTTTGGATTGCATAGAGGAAATGAATAGAGAGGGTAAAGAGAATAAAACAAAGAATAATTAGAAAAGGGAAATGTGATGGTGAATGCAAAAGTATTGGATGAAGGTTGAAAAGAAGAAGAGTGAACTTTTGAAAAGAAAAACTGAAGGAATAACAGAATTGAAGATTATTCATGTTTCATCCATTTTCAAAAAAAAAAAAAAAAAAAAATTCAATTTTAGTCTCACATAGCAGAAAAGTGAAGGGATATGCTGAAAAGGTATGGAAGGTTAGGACATCATTACTAGGTGCTTTCCAAAAAGATTCTTTTGAATTCTTAATCCTTTCTTTTGGAAAAACCTCACTTTACCCAAATTACCTCCATTACAACCTAGAAAAAGTCCTAATTGATTCAGGGGAATTGATGAACAATCTTAGAGTTTTGAATGTTAAAAGACTCAGTGAAGTTAAATAATCACTCTTTACACATCATCCTTTCATGGAGTTATGTTAAGTCAATTTTCTTTCTTGATTACAGTTTTTGACTTGTAGATGCACCTTCCTAGAATTTGATTACATTTACTCTTTTAAAAAGGGGCATCTTGAGAGAAACCTTGTGTGCTTCATTTTCTTGTGAGTGAATTCTAAGGTGAGATTTTGAAGTTGAAGCTTGGGGAAGTAGTATGGTGCAAAGTTCAAGATAGAGTTTGATCTTGGAGATCTATGTTGAGTTAACAAGTTAAGAGCTGAATTTTCATACTTGGTTCAAATGTTTAGCAAGTTTCACATACCACATAGAATTTCATGATTTTAAATTATTATCTTAAATTTCTTGGCTTGAGATATTGATTAATATTCTGTGATTATGATTTATCATTCATTTAGAATTTAAGATGCCATTTTTAGGATAATCTTCAAAGGATTGCAAGCTCAAAACATGAAGATTTTGATTGTTTTTAAAGTAGCCTTCCTCTTTTAGGCATTACTAGGGACTAGTAATGTTGTAGTTGGGGGGTGTGATTGGACTTAATTTGCTACACTTTTATTCACTTAATTACACTTTTACATAGCATATAAATGAGATAAAACTCTTGTTTTGTGCAGATTTCATCTTCATTCCTCAATATAAAGAATGTGTTACAATTTCATCACAATTAAAGGAGGATTTGAGCTCATTAAAGTGTAAAGAAGAAGGAATGAAGAATGGAAGCACAGAAGATTCAGGATACAACACATAATCCTATTTGAATATCTTGAGCAAAGGAGGAAATGCATATTCGAATACAGCCAAGTAGTATTCGAATACTGGGACTGTTGGCAGAAAATAGATTCCACGTGATTTTACAGATTTTAAGGGATGCAATCTGGAGGAAAGAGAGCGTGGAGGGGTGGCATCACATGATCCACACCCACTCATACAGAGATACTGGGGGGGACAGAGAATTTGTTTTTAGAGGGAGAGAGTTTTGTTTTAGAGAGAGAGTTTTTTTTTGGAGTTTAAGTTTTTTAGTTTTTCTTTTTCTTCTTCATTTTCTCTCGTTTTTTAATCTACAGATTTTGACTTCAATTCTAGTTTTAATTTTCAGTTTACTGTAATTAGATTTTAGTTCTACGGCACTTTACAATTCCATTCATGCAATTAGATTTCATTTTGAATTAAAGAGTAATTTCCATTTCCAGCTTTGAAGGTCATGTCTCTGTTCTTCATTTCTGTTATTCATTTTCTTAAGATGATCGGCTAGTTTTTCTTGGGCCAAGGCAAGGACAATGTCCTGTCCAATGATTTCCAAGATGCTGTTCTTCATGGATTAATTTTGAGTTCTTTGGTTATCAATCTTAGTTGTATCTAATTACTCTCAAAATCAATGGTTCAATGTCCGATTAACACTTGTTTACATATTTTATCAATGAGTTCATAGAAATTGCTAAATTCAGAACTCTTATTGCAAATATGTATGGGAGTTGCTAGAATTAGATCTTCTATAGTCTTCATGATAGATTATGCACATCACTTGTTTGATCCATGGCTTGTATCATTTGAAATTAATTTTCTCCAAACATTAGAGCAACTAGAATTGATGATCTATTCACTCTTGGTATTTTGAGATTGATTTGGATAGGCATTGGAATTGTCTTGCCCATCTTTTTAATATCAAGTTTTAGTTAACTTTAGTTTTCATTTCAAAGCCCATTTCCAAAACCATCAAAAATTTCAAACCAGATTTTCAATTATGTTTACCATTCATGTGAGCCATGTTTTGCCTCTTTAATCCATTTGATTCAAACATGATTTTGCTCCCTAGATCCCTGTGGATATGACCTGGTTTTTACCAATTAATTGTGTTACAATGAAACCTTGCACTTGGGGGAGTTTGTCTTGATCTTCCTTACTTAACACCTTTGGAATCTGAATTTGCATCTTTATTTACATTTGAGAGTGAGGTAATTAAGCAAACACAAGCAATGCATATCCCATAGGTGGTCTTAAACTACCCTTCCTTGATTTGTCGAATCAAAAACTAGGGTTTTACGCTAGCATGACTTTAAATAAAACAAAATCAACCAATGAACACATTTCAAAGGATCTATTGAATAAAACGAATAAATCATATTATTAAATAAAGAAACGAAATACAATGTACCCTGAAATTAACTTGTAATACCCTGAATTTTCATGTTAATACAATTTGATGGTTTTAACATGTTTTGGGCAAGTTAGTATGTTAATTAAGTAATATTAGTCATTAAAAATGACTTAGGGGTGTGAATTTTGGAAGAAATTGGCGAAATAACTCAAAAGTCAACATTTTGACTCGGGAACATGCTAAGGGGCGCCCATGGCTCTAAGACGGGCGCCCATGGTCCATGAAGGGCGCCCTACTTGTACAAACAGACAACAGTAAGCTGACCTCTACATTTTCCAGCCGAGCCTTACCCTATTAACACCTATACCTAGCTAGGGGTGAGGGGAGGCCTGAGAATTACTGTTTGGAGGTTTAAAATATTGTTAATATATATATATATATATTTGGTTGATTTGATGCAAGAAAAGATAAGGAGAGAGATTTTGGAGGTTTTGGAGGAGAACTGGGAGATGAGGTGGAAACCGAAAGTTTTGAAAGAGTGGTAAGTTGCTCAAAGCCTAGCCAAATGTAAATTAATTTTAAGGGATTGAAATTGAGTTCACAAAGAACATTTTCATGTATTTTGTTTGTTGTTTGGATCAAAGGGTGAAGAGATCAATCAAGCCAAAGTTGGGAGCCAAAACCGGGTGTTCATTACCTCACTTGATCCACCTTGTTCAAGCTCAAGGTAGGGATTCCTAGTCTCATTTTAGCATATATGGGATGTATTTGAGCTAGTAAATACTTCTATGAATCTTATTTAAGATTTGAGAACCTTGGAGGTGGAATTTGTGTGGATAAATGGGTGTGTATATATATGTATACGTTGAATCAAGATTTTTGTATTGAAGGAATGGATGGATTAAAATTGGTTTTGATGGACTTTTTAGAGTCTTCTAGGTCCTAGACAACCCAAGAAAATGAGATATTAGGTTAGGTATCGGATTGGGTAAAGTTTGGAACCTAGAAACATGGCTTAAAGCTTGAACCGGAGCAAAGTAACATTCTGGACAACAGAGGGGCGCCCGTGAACTTAGGTGGGGTGCTCATGACCCTTGAGGGGTGCTCGTGAATTTATGTGGGGCGCCCATGACCCTTGAGGGGCACCTGTGAACTTATGTGGGGCGCCCACTGAGAGCAAGTGACTTTTCTTGTCTTTGCTTAGTTTGACCTCCTACCCTATACTTATGAATGTATTGGTAATTTGTTTTTATATGAAACTTTTAATTGATTAATTGCATTGATTTTAAAATGGAAATGAGCTCTTAAAAGTGATTAAGGATTGATTATCTTAAACCTATGAGATTAAGCTTGTAAAGGGGAATGTTTGCTACCGTGAATGAAATGAATTGGAATTCTACTTTGAGATAAGAGTCTTAATTGAAGAGAATTGTGAATATGCCTTAATATAAACTACATGTTGAAGTTTATGAACTTGATATTAATTTAATGAAATGTGACTTGACAAAAGGGAACTCATATTCATAACATTGAAAAATGTTGAATGTTTAATGATGTTTCATCAATGTTGATATGTGATGAATTGTGGGATGAACCAAAATGTGGAAATGTGTTGCGGGAAAGTGTATGAGGTTGAATGTGAATCTATGAATGATGAGATGTCATGTGATGAATGATTGTTTATGTGCGGGGGCCGTGGTGGGGTGCGGAAATAGGAAGGGTTTAGAGAGTACCCTCGGGTTGAGAGTCCCGGAACCTGCGTAGGGTTTGGTGTCAATGCCAGTGGGTTAGTAGCCCACAACATTGTGTGTGTTTTTGGCTCCTCGTGGCCCTGGACGGTGATCCTAAATGACAACGTCGGTTTATCATTTCCGTTGGGTATTGGCCTATAAAAGACGATAGTGTGTATGCACCCAACCCCCGATGACTTGTTTGGTTATGGTTGTGTAATGTGATGATGAATGGATGATGATGTGAATATGATTATTTGATGGAATGATATTGAATGATGAAATAGTGTTGAAATGTGAATGGAATTGAAGTTTGTATTGCAAAACATAAACATTAATCGAAATTGAAATCTTAAACTTTGACATTGTTGCTTGAGTATATGTTTTCACCTAGTTTGGTCGATGGATATGATAATGTAATGTTATGAATATAGACAATGTTAAAATGGATAACCTTATTTAGGATGCATTGCATGGTTAGATTGCATACCATATATGTTTTCTTGAGACTTTGTGGGCACAAGTGGACCCGTGCTCACATCCCTACAGACTTTGATGCAAGTACAAGCAATATCAACCAAGTGGGCTAAGGGCTTTGGATTAGAAGGTTTTGCATGAGCCCTACCAAGCTTAGCAAAGCTCTTGGTCATCTAGTTTAAATTTATTTTAGGAATTGTAACGTTGTACATCTATAAACTCCTTCGATTTGGTTGTAATGGCCATAAGGCCAAGGTTATGTGATTTGGGAATGGTGTATGTAGTTAGTGATTTGGCAACAGTCATGATTTAACTCATGTTATTTTATGTCTTGGGCTCACTAGCTTACGTTGCGTTGCTCTTATCATGGGATTGGTTATGTTAGTGCATGTTGTGTGTGTTTATCACTCACTCCTCGGGTCACGAGATCCGGGGCGTGGCATAACTCGAAAACGAAGTATTAAATAACTATTGTTGTAACGAAAACTATGAAGGCTTCAAAAATACATAGAAACCTCCCACGAACAATAAAATCCTCTCAAAACTCTCAACAATATGCAGAAAAATAAAAGTTTTTTCTTCTTTTCTTCCCCAAGGTTTGGCCGTGTAACAAGGTTTATAAAAAGGTTACAAGAAAACCCTAAAAGATGAGATTTAAAAGTTGCGCCCCCGGCCACTGTGGTCCGGACCATCTAGGTGGGGGTCTGGACCACAGAATCATGGATCTTCAACTTTTGCTTCTTCCTCCATGCTGGGTCTTTGGGCTAGTCCAGACCATCCTAGGTGGGGTCCGAACCACAGCTTTTCCTTCATCTTCTAGGCCATTTTCATTGTTATAAATCTCACTTATCTCGCCCTTTTCCCTGCAATTAAGAAAATAAAGACTATAAGTAATAAAATAGTGATAAAATTTTAACATTAACTACTTAAATGCATCAATGTGTATCAAAATATGAAGTTTGTAATTACACTTTTCAAGTGTAATCAAATAACATCCTCCCAAGTAGAAGCTAGACATTGAAGCCCTAATTTCCTTAATAATTGATGCCATAATCTCGTAGTATAAGAGCACTAAAAGAATAAGTAAAAGTGACTCTCCATGGAATCTCCACATAAAAGGCAAGAAGTAGAATGACCAATCCCAACAACAAAAAGCCGATCACAAGTTGACAATTTATGGTAGATTGCCAACCACAAGACAAAGGAATACCAGGGCACATGGTATTTAAACTAAACAATGGAGTACCAGTCTACTAGATCATGATGATCACGAAGCACCTCGCAAGCAAAACAAATTGAGAACTTCTTATTTGTAGATTTCCAAGTGATCTTGTCAGCAAGAGAACACTTCGGCTGAGGTAGAGTAGCCTCTTTAAGCACAATAAGATCATGAGAGTTTACACCCGATCATGTCCATCTTCCATTAGAAAAAATGTCCCCCACCTTAGCAAATTTAGATAAACTAGAGTCATAGATGACTCGAGCAGAAAGAAAAGAACAAATAGTGCCATTGGGCATCTAGGGATCAAACCATAAAGACACGGCACAACCATCACCAACCTCATAGGATATATGAGGTTTAATAAGGGAACGAAGCTGGAGAATCTTGCGCCATGACCAAGAATAGTCCCAAGGGACTTTAGCAATCCAAAATTGGCTTTTCCCTAGTGGATTAGCATGAACCCAAGCTATCCATAAAGAAGTAGAAGAAGGATCGCATAAGTGCCAAATATACTTAGAAATAGCAGCTCTGTTCCAATCCTTGATCTTCTTCATAGCCCCATTAAAGGTGCCCTTAACCACTGTAACCCAGCTGCCCGGACTAGTTATTTTACCTTTTACACCACAATCAACTTGTGGTTGATGAGCATTCACCCTATCCACTTCATCAGCCTATGAAAGCTGTTTAGGAAGAGGAGTGTTAGAAACATCACCATGCTGGATATTCCCCTCGAAAACCTTGGAAACAATCTGTTTATCACCAGATTTGCTTGTTGCACCATTAGGAGAATTGTCCAAGTTCGAAAAGGCAACTTGTTCTTGCCTACAACGGGTATTAACCCTAGCCGCAAGACCAACACATTCAGCTAAATTATTAGGTACCAAGGAGATCTCCTTATCACTAATGAGTAATGTAGATGGAGAGGAATCAATTTTATCTCCAAAGAAACCAGCAGTAAATGGAACCAAAGGAAAAGAAAAACCATGCACGTCTCCATTAGGAAAAACCTTAGAATGCACAACCAAATCCTTGTACGGTAAGGAATTCACGTTCTTTTGATTTACATCAAAAGAAACATCAATCCCACACGTAGAAGTAGCCATTGTTATTGCAGTTCCATTAGGAATCAAAGAATACATCCTTCCACCAATAAGAATAGCAGAAGGAGTAGAAGTCTCATTCATGGTGGAAGAAGACAACCAAATCAGATTTGGAGATATTTCCATCAACCCGAACAATCCCATCCCCATTCTTAAACAAAGGAGAAGAAGAAAAATCAGAAACATTAGAGCCTTTAAGATCAAACAACTTATCTTCATCTCTAACCAAAACCCTAGATTCAACTGCCACCTTAGGGGATATAGGAAACCTAGCCGAACTAGGGTTATCAACAACATGAGATTGATCAAGACTCTCTATACCAACCTCATTCATGGAATTCCTAGCCGCCACTTGATCATGCAAAACCCTAGTTGAACCATCCTTTGGAACCATAATTGCACCATGCAAAACCTTAGCCGCCTCCTCCTTTGAGACCCTACCTGCATCAACATCACCAATCTGTGAAGAAACCATTCAAACATTACCAGAAACATCATTCAAAGTTAACCTAGCAACATGAGATTGGTTTCCATTAATGCCATCTTCAACCTTCAAAACCCTAGTCGCCTCTATCTTAGGAACCCTAGCCGTTACATGAGAGGGAACTCAAGAATGATTAGCAAGAAGAGAAGAGTCAACCTTAGTTGTGTTAGACACCATGAAGAAATCAAATTGTAACCCTAGAATTCAAAGGAATTCTAGAGAGAGAAATTAGAGAGAGGGACTCTCATCAGATCAAGGAACTTAATAGGCTGATCTTTTATAAAGGCAAGAGCAGAGGACCCAGGTGTAAATAAACTTAAGTTAGCTAATTAGGAAATTACCCATAATTATCTCATCATTATGAATACATCCCCTAATAATTATACTTTACTCCACTAAAAAGGTGTAACTGAACTCCAACCCTAGTTTATTGAAATAATTTCATGAAATACCTTGTTCACTCTTTAATTCTGCAATTAAGCCTCTCTATTAGACAGAGGGACACAAAGAATTAAGAAGCTATCCAATTCTAATTGATACCTCCTTTCATATTCTAAAAACTATTGCTCTAATCGTTTTGTGTTGTTCACTATCTCAATAACATATTATTAAGACGACCGGATCTGGATTTAATGATTAGTTAATTTTCTTAATATGGATAATACCCCTATCTCAAATGAGATTGCGGATTCCTTCTTGATAGTGTACATTTCCTAGTTTTATGCAATGATTTCCCAACACACTAAGGTGTTAGCCTAATGATAATCAGCATTACTCCTAATGAATTAAAGTTATCATTACATAAAATAGTGTCTATCACTATCTCAAGATTTAGAGCAACTGTTTAGAGTGAACATAAGAAATACATCATTGTGGATAGCATAGCTTAGATGTGTTTCTTATCATTGTCTCATTTAGTGTCTTCCACACTAACACTTTAGATTTAGAGTCCACTACTCTAATGATTAAGATAAATCATTTTATTATATAGAATTCTATAATATCACAATCTTTTAGTTGAAATGTCCCCATCTCATCATTGACTACGAACAAAGCTAGATTAATCAATACTTAGATTCATATCTCTTGTGTATGAAACACTTTTATGCACATAAATTTAGTTCATTAATCAATCAAGGATTACATTCATCACATGAAATATATATATCCATAAGTAATAAAGAAATTTTAGATAAATTAAATAAGAATTTTTTATTAAACTGAAATTAGTTCGTAATCTAATATATGACTTAAGGGCATGCATCCTAACAAACTCCCACTTGTACTTAAGTCATTGACCTGTTACATTTTATCCCCATACCATCAACATAAGACTCAAATACCTTTGTAGGGAAGGCCTTGGTAAAAGGATCAGCTAAGTTATCCGCTGATCTAATCTTTGTCACATTGATATCACCTCTGTGAACACTATCTTTGACTAAGTGATACTTTCTCTCTATGTGCTTCTCACCTTTGTGATTTCTTAGCTCCATGATTTGAGCATAACCCCACTATTATCATAATAAAGCATAATAGGTGACTTAACTAGTTGTATCACTCGTAATTCTATAAGGAACTTGTTGAGCCAAACTGTTTCCTTAGCCACTTCTGAAGCTGACACATACTCAGTTTCAGTGGTAGTGTCAGTAATACACTATTGCTTAATATTTCTCCAATTGATGGCTCCTCTACCAAGGGTAAACACACAACTAAATGTTGATTTTTGAGAATCTTTATTTGGCATGAAGTCTGAATTAATGTATCGAATAGGAGCAAGGTCTCCACCCTCGTAAACTAGCATCTGATCTTTAGTCCTTCTCAAGTACTTAAGAATATACTTTACAGTGGCCAATGTTCCAGTCTAGGATTAGATTGATACCAACTGACCATCCCTACTGCAAAATAGATATCTGGTCTAGTATATAGCATAGCATACATAAGGCTTTCTACTACCGAAGCATAAAGGACTTTCTTCATATGCTCCTCTTCTAGAGGTGTCTTAGGACACGGCTCTTAAAAAAAGGCACCCTGTGCTTGAAAGGTACTATACCCTTCTTGGAGTTATACATAGCATACTTGATTACAATCTTGTCTATATATGAAATTTGAGATAGGCCTAACATCCTATTCTTATGATCTTGCAGAAGCTTAATCCTAAGGATGTAGTTAGCCTTTCCCAAGTCCTTCATATCAAATTGTTTCACTAACTAGACGTTAACTGTGGATAACATACCAATATCATTCCCATTACATAAAATGTCATCCACATACAGGACTAAGAAAACCACCACACTCTTACTGTGCTTCTTATACACACAAAGTTCATTTAGATTTTGATTAAAACCAAATGATTTGATCACTTGATCAAAATAGATATTCCAACTACAAGATGCTTGCTTAAGTCCACAAATAGACTTATATAACTTACATACCATATGCAGCTGGCCCTTACTATGAACCCTTCTAGTTAAGTCATATGTGTGTCTTCATCAAGATGGCCATTCAAAAAAGCCATCTTGACGTCCATTTGCCAAATCTCATAATCAAGATAAGCCATAATGGATAAGAGGATATGAATAGACCTAAGTATAGCAACCGGTAAAAAATGTTAAGGCCAAACTTGTAAGTTAGCAAATCCATGATCAAATAGAATTGTATGTACTTTAAAGTTAGTGTAGGCTTAAACACTGGAGTCTTAAGTCAATTAAAACTCTAAAAGGTCTCAGAAAATCAAGTTTCCAAAGGGGCTAGAAGTCTTGAATAGGTTGAAAATCAGGTTTCCAAAGTGGCTAGAAGTCCTAAAGAGGTTTAGAATTGAAGAACGCAGGAAGACCACACTTGGCCACGAGAAAAAGCTAAGAGAGATTAAGCCGTGCGGGAAGGCCGCTTTCAGTCACGGGAAGACTATGGGAAGGCCGTGGGAAGACCACGGGAAGGCCGTAGGTGCGCCCTTCCTGCAAGGTACCAGCATAAAAACTTTCTGTTCTCAACTTTCAATGCGATTTTGACCTCGAAGACGGTGGATTCAGGCTTCTGCTAAAACACGAATGTTGTAGCCCTTTGAGTTTTCTTTCCAACCCAAAAAGAATCAGGTCAATCCGAATTGAGAATGAAAAAATATGATCAAAACATTGACAGGGTGTCAAGCTGGAACTTCAGCTACACACCACTTCAATAGCCCCAACCACCTTGGTTTGTCTATAAATATCTCCTGGAGTTTTCAAGTTTAGAGAGACATGAAAAGAGAGACACACACTGAGAGAATACACATGAGATTGTGAGCCTTAAAGATTGATCATTCTCTCCACAACTTAGCCAACACAGTTCGTGTTCAATTCGAAGGAGTTCGGATTTGAGGTTTGTGATCGCTGTGGATTCAACACGCTGAGAATTCAGCAAAGCAACTGAGGAGTCAATCTTGTACCTTCGAGGAGTTGAAGGGATTTCGTTAGAGGAGTTGGTGAATTGAGGATTCGAGCAAACGTCAACTAGAGTATAGAGTCGAAGAGTCAATTTATCGAGGGGTTGAGTTTGTAACCAACGTGTGTTTATTTTAGTGAAAGTTTAATCATAATTTACTTAAGCTTTAATAAACTTAGTAAACCTTAATCCTGAGTTTGTAATGGACTCACATTTATAAATTAAATCTATTTGACATTTATAAATTAAATCTATTTGAGTTATCACAGAGTGAGGTCTTATAAATGGTCAAAACCTCGATAACTTGGAGATTTAATTTCATGAATCGTGAGAACATATACTTACAAGATGGAATCCATTTTGATACGCTCACCTAAGCTATTTATCTTTTTGATCATTAAATCTGCGGTCGCAGTTTATTCAATAAACTGTTTATTGAATAACAATATTTATTTGTAAATTGTTTACAAATATGAAAATATTAAGAATGATCAAAATTAAGATAAATAAAGAGTTAGGGTAAATATGTAACTAAGGGGCTCGATATTTAGCCTAGCTTAATTATGAGCTTATAATGGAGGGTTAATTAAGTGGATATTATTGGTCTAAGACCAAAATTCATTTTAAAATTCATTTTATTAGAAGTTATTTTAATTAAATGAATTTCAACATGGACTACTAGAGTGCAGCTCAGAACTTTTAGTGGAATAGCCCTGAGTTAATTTAAAAGATAATGGGTTGTCATAAGATGACAAGGCCCAAATATATTTTAAGTTGGAGCTAGGAATCTATGAGCCTTTAGTCCCCAAGCTAGCTCAATTTTACCTTGATGGGCCAGGTTGAGTTGGCTAATTATTTATAATTTATTTATGAAATAAATTATAGATAATTAATATATATTTAGATAGGATAATATGGTTGGAAAACTTTCTCAAGATACCATATCTTCTAAATATATATTAGGATAATATATATAGATAAGATATATAGGAGAGTAGATAAGAGATAATCTCTAGAGTTAGAGATCTTCTCTGATATAAACACTGTATCTCTCTCTCTATAAATACTTTTTATATATTAATGAGCCAGGTGATCTAAATGAGAGCGACCACACACATCCATCTAGAGAGATAATTTGAGAATAGCTCTGGAAGGCTGAATCGTTGATAACAAGGTGCTTCCGCTATGCGTCAAGAAAATTTAAAGAATTTATCCTTCCATTCAAGGTATTTTTCTCAACCCTATGCTATAAAAACCAACAATTGGTATCAGAGCTTTTGTTGGATTTATAGCATAGTTTTAATTAAGCATAGATGTGGCATCAAAATAATTTTTCTCTCTCTTGTGTGGTGGAATAAAACCCTTAATTCACAGTAGGTTTTATTTATTTTCAAGGGTGTAACAGGAGGGGTGGTTAAATTTGTTTTTAATCAATTTGTTATTTCATATGTTAAATAATAATAATAATAATAATATTTTAAATAGTTTAGCTAATTTGATATAGCCATTACAATTTAATATTATAATATTATAAGTTACACAATTTAATTATATTTTTAATATTATGTTCTAATAATAATAATAATTTACCTAATTTTATCTTTTTTTAAATTATTATTTAATAATATTAATATTGTAATCTAATTTAACTAACTAATCAAACATTCATTAATGAACCCAAGAAAAAAAATCTAACAGCAAATAAAATAAACCAACCTTCAAATAGCAAATAAACCAGTATTCCAACCTTCTAACAACAAATAAACTAACATTCCCACAACAGTTTATACGAACAAAAAATAAACCAACCACAACCAAAAAAATAAAAAAATAGTGCAAAAATTAAAAGAACAAATAGCATTATGAACAAAAAAAAGTCCCTCAAAAAAAAAAAAAAAAAAAACAGTTAGGCCAACTGCATGTCAAACCAAAACAACATATAGCAAAACAACATTTTAGCATGCATCAATGATTCTAATATACAAACAGAGAAAAAAAAAACCCAAAACAAGATTTTAACATCATAAATCCAACAAAATCCAGCCAAAACAAAAAAATAAATAACAATAGACAAAAAAAATCAGTGCATAAAAATATATATTTATATAACAGTAGACAAAAAAATAAAAAAATCAATACAAAAAAAAAAAATTTCACATCAGCTTCCAAATATACATTCATTATATCAGCAGTGAGCTCCCAAAAAAAAAAAGGAAAAACTCAAAACAACAAAAAAAAAAAAAATTCGATACCTATATCTGCAAATCAAGAGCAAGTGAAGATGAATTTGAGCTTCAAACCAACCTTGGTAAAAAAAAAATAATAATAAATAAATCAAAATAAAAGAGAGGAAGAAAGGAGCAGGTAAGAGGAGAAAAAAGTTTTCCAAACCTATGTCTGGCGGTGGCATAGGCTGGAGAGAAAGGAAGGGGGGAGAGAGCATAGAGCATGGGAGAAGGAAAGGGGAAGGGAAAAAGAAAGGGAGAAGAGAAAGAAGGGCTCTCTGCCCGATTTAAGTGGGACTATTAGCGACCGCTTATGGCGGTCACTAAAGTTGTCATGCATGCCCCTTTAGCGACTGCTAAAAGTAGTCATGCGAATTGTTCGGTCACCGATAAGCCAACTGCAGTACATTTGTGACTCGCATTCTGGCGACTGCTAGTAACAGTCACTAATGTCCTTTTTGCAACCGTTTAAAGCGGTTGCCCAAAAAATAATTCCACTAAAACCTGCTTTCCTAGTTTCTATTATTTCTTTTTAGCTCTTTGTCTTTTGTTTCAATATCTAACTCTATTATAGAAGCTCTCTTTCATCCCAGATGGCGTACAGCTTGGAAAAAAGATGTTTGCTCTTCATGATAATGATACTTTAGATGTTGTGACCACTCCTAGAGGGAAATCACTTGTTGGTTACTGTTTAGTCTTCACTGTTAAGGCTAGTCCAAATGGTACTATTGATTATATTGAGGCTCGATTGGTTGCGAAGAGCTATATGCAAGTGTATGGCTGAGATTATTTTGAGACATACTCCCAGTTACGAAAATTACATCCATTCATCTCAAGAATTACTGCTCCATGTTTTGGGGAGGGCTAGGGACAAATGAGAGCTTCTCACTTTTAAACTCTCTCTCTAAACTTCATGGCTTCCCATCCTAATCTTCCATCTTCTGCTACTGCTCTCTTTCCAACCGCCAAATCTTCATCTTCATCCAACACTGCAACTTTCTCATATAGTGGTTCGGGAGGTAGAACACCTAGTAAGTATGCTAGGTGTCTATTCTTCCCTATGAAGGTTGGAATAGAGTTGGGTGAGGCCTCTATGAAAGCTCATCCAACCCTATTCCTCCCACTATTCCAGTTACTCTACAAGGCAAAGATGTTTCTCAAGTTAGGGCCAAGTCTCTTCCATCATCTCCGAGCAAAGCTTCAATTCTCAAAGCTTCAATTCTCACTTCTTCAAGTTGAAGCATTGAGCAGCCAAAAGCTGAAATTCAAATGATGAGAAACCAAGGCTATTGTAAGATTGCACCTCCAAAAGGAAATGCCACAGTAGAGGGTAAAAGTACAGAAGATATATCAAGAGATTATCTGCTCAAAGAAGCTTGTCCTACTTATGGCGCAACTACTCTAAGAAACTCTTCTCTGGCTCATAAAGGCATGTTGTTAGATGAGGATCTTCCCCTTAAAGATGCTGCCAATTTATTATCGACATTCGCTCTCTTCACGAGCTGCTAGCCATCGTTCGAGGTCCATAATAAACCCCCTAGTCCTTCACCATAATATGACAAGCCCTTTTACACAGCTAAAACCTTGCTACCAGAATCCAGATAAAAAGTACTTTTTACAAGTCAATGACAAGCCTATACTACCTGACACAACTACCATCTATTTCCAAAGTCAAAACCAGTGAACCCAGCCACCTCTCTTTGTGTAATAACCAGGTCATCCGGCCACCCCATTTTAAAAACCAAAATCAGGTGCCCACCTCTTTTGATAAGTTAAAAACTGATTTCTCTCCCTTAAGTAGGTCCAAGCCCCCACAAAGAAGCCCATCTATTATAACTTCACACTTGGTAGATCAACAGGTATAAGATGGACTGAGCCAAATTCCTACTAGCCCAAAATCCTTTTGGGCCCAATTGTTTAATTCCAATAGAATTAAAACAAATAGCACCTCCTTAGAATTTATTCCAAACAGCCCAGATAAGGGCGGCACCAAACCATTTGTTTCAATTACAACAGAGGAAGTCTCGGATGAGTTGAATATATGGAGTTATGCAATAGTTGGATATGTCATTGGTGCTAAGCCCCCTTTCAAACTTATGAAGCAATTTGTTGAGAGAAGATGGAAAGCCTTTGGATTCATTGAATTGTTCATTTTAAAAGTTGGAATTTTCATATTCAACTTCCAAGATGAAGAAACAAAACTTAAAGTTCTTGAAATGGGCCCTTGGAGCTACTATGATAAACCCTTAATTTTGAACCCATGGTCATCCTCTCAATCTTATGATAGAATTAGTCTCGATAAGCTTCCAATTTGGATAAGACTTCCCCACCTTAAGCTTCATCTTTAGTCAGCCAAAACCCTCAGCAAGATAGCTAGTCAAATTAGCATTCCCTTGTTCACTGGTGGAATGACAACCTTGAGGCAAAGGCTAGCTTATGTAAGAATCTACATTGAAGTTGATAAGCATTCTACTTTCCATCAGTTCATACAAATTAATGGTCACAATGGCTGCACATTCCAGTAACCAGTTCTTGCCGTTTGTGACACCTACAAACAGTTGGGCATAAGTCTTCCCAATATCCAAAAATTGTGAAGCAACAATGGATTCCCAAAGATTTAGAGGACAATGGGAAGCAACTTGCTAAGGAAGAGACAACTATTAAGTAGACTTTAAACAATCATCTAGCTAATGACGGTACTAGTGCCTCAATACACAATTCATTTGAAGCAATAGATGCTCAAAACCATCAAGATGGCTGCATACATTCACCCTCCATGGCTATTGTCATAAGTAACAAATTCAGTAGCCTCAATATTCCTGCAAATGGGAAGTGATTAGCATGTATTATTTTACAATTATATATATATTGAGCATGCTAATTATGAATTTACAGTTATTATTGGCGATGTGTTAGTGTGATTATCTCATTTCCATGCATTCTTGGTGTGTGTATATTTCAGGTGATATAATATGGTGTTTTTGGCTCAAACAACACCAAGGTTGCATGTGAGGAGGAGCCATCCCAAGGCATAAGATCGACTACCATGGGTGCCAAGGAGAAGGAAGTGGTTTGAAGTTCAAAATAGTTGAAGTGGTGTGCGGTTGAAGTTCCAGCTCAACACCCTCTCAGTTTTCCAGCCATAACTTTTTCGTCACAACTCGAAATGGTTCCATTCTTTTTGCGTTGGAAAGAAGACTCGAAGCCCTACAACTTTTCTGGTTTAGCCGAAGCCTGAATCTGTCACCCTTAATGTCAAAATCGCATCGAAAGTCAGGGATAGAAAGCTGTCAAAGAAGAACTGTTCACTGTAGTTGCAGATGGGCACGCCACCTAGACCCATGGGCGCCCCACCACAAGCATAGGCGCCCCACCTACACCCATGGGCACCCCTGAGGACCCTTGGGCGCCCCACTCTTCATCAGATGGGCGCCCACAGAGAGGGAGTTCTGACTGCTGTTTTTTGGCTAACTCTTTGAGGACTTCATCAAACACTTGTACCTTGGGCGCCCATGATGACTTGTCTAGCACACTTTTAAGTTAAATTTTGAATTATGAAATTACACTTTTACCCTTGAGTTATGTAATGATATAAAAGGGCAAATTTCTGATGTACAGGAGTTCGAAACCCTACGCACTTCTTCTCTTTCTCTTAGTTTAGTTTAGATTAGGGTTAGATGTTTTCATCTCGTGTTGGATTGACGGAAGATTTATTTTTTCATCTTCGCATTAAGATTAATTGGTAAGTTTCATTCGTTACTTCATTTTAATTAAAAGTTTATTATTTTCTTTATCTTTGTTCTTTATTTTCACTTCGTAGTACTTCGTAGTCATTGTTAGTGTTTGATTTGCTTTCGAAATTGCTTTAGCTTATTTCTATATCCTTCGTTTTCGTGTTTGAGTGCTTGATAAAGGTTATTTTCTTTTCGAAAGGCTTTGTTAATGCTTTCGCAATGTTAGGCTAGGGTTTGTTCTTGGCTTCAAGCCATTGAAAGTGGTGAAGTAGTTGGTGAAGTCAAATGTAAACGAGTTTTATTTAACAAAATATATTTTGGACTTTTAATTGGAATTTCGTAGTAAGCTAGGGTTCTCTTGAAACCTACTCACCCGTGTCACAACCGTAGCTTGGTTACAAGTTTTCACTTGTGCACACCAAGTGTTCGGTTTAATGTCCCGGTGAGTTAGAATCTGATTTTCCAAGACCCAAATTAGGTTTTCTTACAAAATCAGTCACCCGTGTTAAAACCAAAGCTTGGTTACGATTGGCCACTCGTGCAAACCAAGTGGTTGGTTCAATGGCCCGGTGATTCGAACCTTATTTTCATAAAACCAAAACATGAGGTTTTCTTAAGAAACCGATTCACCTGTGTTATAATTGAAGTCTAGTTATGAGTTGATGCTCATGCACACTAGGTGTTCGATTCAATGTCCCGGTGAGTCTGAAACCAATTTCAAAAGCCTCCGCTTACTCTGAATTCCATAAATTAGTTTTTAATGAAATATCTTCCGACCTAGCAATGCATGTGCGTTTGTTAGGTTGAGTTATAAATGCGTTTGAGTAAACCACTACCCAACACTGGATTTGGTTCGAAGCCAAGATCATTTTAGTTAGTTTATTTTCAATATTTGCATTCTAGTTTAATATCACAATTTGCTTCGCTCCACCATTCCCAACCTAGCCATATTCAAATCACTTTGTAATTCAAAAATTAGTTTAGATTAGCTTAGGCTCACCTACTAATTAAGAGAACAAGTCTAGTGTCTTTTAACACAGCCCTCCCTGTGGAAATGACCTCGGTTCTCACCGAGTAAGACTACGACCACCCTCTTGCACTTGAGAAGTAGAACCTGAACACATTTTAGGGTCGGTCAAGTTTTTGGCGCCGTTGCCGGGGAGGGCAACTAAGTGCTAGACCTGGGAGTTAAAGGGGAGTTCATTTGAGAAATTGGGTGAATTTTTCTTTTCTCCACCTCTTTATTAGTAGTTTTTTTTTTTCTTTTGCCTTGTAACATATTCATTTGCATATCATATAACTTAGCTTGCATGTTAGTTAACTTAGGTTGTATTTTAGTGTAGTTTTTGTTTTCTCTCATTTTGTTTTCATTTTTGTGTTCTTATCATAGACATGAATTTTAGTGATTTCAATCATGGTCCTTTTGATGCCCAAGCCTACATTGAGTCTCTAAGTAACCAATTTGGATATGACTATACATTAGAGACCTATCACCAATCACCCCAATTTTTCGGGCATGAGGAGGAAGACCCATGTCTTCATCTTGATAGGTTTGAGGCAGTGTGTGGCTTATGTGATGATGTTAGAATGAGTAAGAGGCTTAGGTTCATGTTTTTCCCTTTGTCTTTACAAAGTGTGGCTGGTGAATGGTGCTATGATTTTGGTGAATGGACCACTTGGGATCAATGTGTTCAAGCTTTTATTGAGCATTTCCTCCCTATTCATCAAACCTTCACCCATGGCTTTCAAATTAGAAATTTTTATCAACAAAAGGGTGAAGTATTTTATAAATGCTGGGAGAGATTTAATATACTTTTGGACACTTTCCCAAGTCATGGATTAGAGTTAGGGGACCTCATAGCCATATTATATAATGCTCTATCTCATGAGTTGCACCAGGCGTTTGATATAGTCTTGGGGAAGGAATTTCTTGACCTCACACCAGGTGAGGCATGGTCATTCCTTGAATTTTTCTCTGAACACACTAGGCCACTAGAAAGACTTGAACCTAGTTTTGAACCTTACACACTTGCTAGCCATACTGACCTTTTCCCGTATGCTCCTACTTCACTTGATCCTCATGATCCATCCCGTGGAAGTAGTGTATGCGTGGAGCCTGACTACTCAGATTTTGCATGTCCTAACTTTGTTCCACTCATTGAGGGCCAGTCTGAGGAGCCCCAAGGCTATTGGCCTAGTGAACCTTATGATGCACAATTTGAGACCATAGGCACTAAGTGGGATAATTGCCCTAACCACACTAGGGATGATGTTTGGGATGAGTGTCTTTCTCATTTCCTTGTGGACTCTCCCATTCAGGAGATTTCTTTACCACCTTTTGAGAGTCAGGGAGACATGCAGTCCTTTCCTACCACTGAGTTTAATGTGCTGCCCACCCAGACCACCCCGGGCCCTATTGAGAGTCTTGTGATTCCCTTTGAGCAATTGCAAGTTACAATGCCCGAGGAGCATATCATTGAGTCAGTTGATCCTTGCTCACTCACTTATTCACCTGAGGTTGAGAGTAATGCGCACCTCTTACCTCTTGACTCAGCCCCACCTAGGAAGTTCACTTCGGGGATTATGAGTGATCATGTGACCGATCATCACTGGGGGGCGATAGTGGAGATTGGGGGAGAGTACATTGATTTTCTGGGCACCGAGAGACTGATAGAACCCACCATATCTATGTCCTTACATGCATTATGGCCATATCTGAGGTTTCATGAACCTCACTTGGCCTTTCATCCTTTGGTGTATTTTACACCTGAAAAGCATCCATATTCAGTGCTTCGTGGGCCCAAAGAGAACATTTTATTTCTTAAACCATTTGTGGACGCATGGGATAGAGAGGGCGTTGGATAACCCTTCTTCTTTGTTGCCTTTGTACATAGTAGATTAGAGTTTTCTTTTTCTTATTTTCTTATGTTTTTTTGGTTTGATTTTCTTCTCTTATTTTCTTTTCTCTTATTTTTTCTTGTGTACTAACTCTTTCTCTTGTCTTATTCTCCTTTTATTTTCTTTCTAATCTTTTCTCTTGTATAGTTTTTTTCTTTTCTTCAAATAAGGAAGCTCTTGAGGTAATATACACCCTTTTTACCTTCTGTTTTTACATTTTGAGCATAACACTTGGCTATATGTTGTTGGTTGTTGTTGGAAGTGCTGTAGAAACTAGGTTGGGGGGTGTTCCTTATTGCTTATGGGGATTCTTGTTTTGGGTGCATGCTTGGCTTATGTGTTACATATTGATTACTCTTTATGCTCATCATCATCATGCTTACTTTGCACACTACGGACCCACATATGCTTCATAGTTCTCACATTGAGGACAATATTTAGTTTAGGTTGGGGGGTAGAGTTCGCATGATGACCATTTGTGCTAAAATTGTCAAATTTTTCAAATTTTGAGCATTTTTTAGCTTACATACATGCCTTAGCACATTTGTACCTGTATGTTGGCCTTTTTTGGTTTGGTTGATTATGAATTTGAGTGAGAGAGTGATAAGTGAGTCTTGTTCAAGCTTTGATAGGAAACTTAATTTAAGTTGAGTGTGTCATCACCTTGTGGATTTTTGGCTATCATGGAAGAACTTATGTGCTTAAGAGTGAATTTTATGTAACATTGGTCAATTGAGCATCCTTGGACTAGGTAGAGACTTATACCCTTTCTAGTGGTGAGCTTTAGAGCTATTTTTCTTTTCAAGAGGGTTTTGCACATTATTTCAGCTCAATTGTTCTCTATTTTGGTTTTCAATGCCCCAGTTGCATCGCACACACTTGCATGAGTAGTCATTTGGCGCATATGAGTTGTTTGTGAGCTTAGAACATGATGCTAGGCCCTCTTTGTTAATTTGAGCCTTTTTATCCTTCCTTGATATGAAATTGTCCTAGGAACCCACTTGAAGCCTCAAACTGAAGTGTGTGATATAAAGTATTCTCTTTTTGATTCGCCTCACACATAATGTCCCCTGCACCCCATTCACACACTTTAAGCCTGACCCTCATATGTCTTGGGCTATGAAAGTGCCTCAAAGTCTAAGTTGGGAATGTGGGGTTGGGAATGTAAGCTTTTGAGAGCCAATGCTGGATTTGGTTCGAAGCCAAGATCATTTTAGTTAGTTTATTTTCAATATTTGCATTCTACTTTAATATCACAATTTGCTTCGCTCTACCATTCTCAACCCAACCATATTCAAATCACTTTGTAATTCAAAAATTAGTTTAGATTAGCTTAGGCTCACCTACTAATTAAGAGAACAAGTCTAGTGTCTTTTAACACAGCCCTCCCTGTGGAGATGACCTCGGTTCTCACCGAGTAAGACTACGACCACCCTCTTGCACTTGAGAGGTAGAACCCGAACACATTTCAGGGTCGGTCAGGGAGCCTCTAGCCATCTCCCCTTTTGCTATTGATGCTCAAGACTCTATCCAAATTGATGACTCCTCTTCACTTTAGGTAGCTGATCACTCTCAGCATTCCAAGATTCTAGTAGAAGCTCCTAATCCACCAAGCAAAGAATCCAACTCAGATCATTTGATGCAAGCAAGCCATCAAACTCCCCAGCAAGGAATCAATTTTTCTCCTCTTTCTAAGGGTAGTCAAGTTGAAGCCCAAGCTAAAGATGGAACTCATTCTCCCACAGATTTATATGTGCCCCTTTCCAAAAATCAAAAAAAGAAGAAAGGTAAGATCCTTCATGCTTTAGCCCACAAGAATAAGGCTCCCCAAGCCAAAGCCCCAAATCTCTTTCTTGTCACCAAATGCATTTTGCTACATGGAATACAAGGGGCCTAAACCACCCCCATCAAGCAGGCAGAAGTCAGGAAGCTCATTCAAAACTCTGCTCTTAATATTATTGGGCTTTTGGAAACCAAAGTAAGATCTCATAACATAGAGAATACCTATAATGCTATTATTCTCTCCTTTTGTCACTTTGGTAATCATACATATGAGCTAGCTGCTAGAATACTGTTAAAGTGGGACCCTACTTCAGTTAGCATAAACATTATCTCCAGCTTAAGCCAATCCATTTTCTATCATATTACTCACCAGCTGTTATCCTTGAGCTTTTTTGCTACTTTTATATATGCCTCTAATGACAGGAATGCTAGAGAAACATTGTGGAAAGACTTGCAACCTAACTATGTGTTTGTTGATAATTCGGCCCCTTGGATGCTCTTGGGAGACTTTAATGTGGTTAAAGCAAAATTTGAACGAAGAGGAAGAAAAAGGATTGATAAGTCTACAGTCCTTGAATTCAACGAATGTCTTAAAGCCATTGAAGTCACAAATTTGAGATTCTTGGGATGCTTGTTTACTTGGTGTAATAAGCAAAATGGTGGGAGCAGAATTTCTAGCAAGCTTGATAGAGCAATGGTGAATGAAAAATGGCCTAGTTCTTTTCCAAATTCAGAGGCCTTCTTTCCTACAACCAATATCTAAGACCATAGCCCTATCCTTTTCAACATTCAGACCAATTTTAGAACGGGTAGGAAGCCCTTCAAGTTCTTCAAATTCTGGACCAAGAACAAGGAATTTGCAAAGGTAGTTGAGGAGGTATGGTCCAAACCTATAACAAGAACTCTTATGTTTAGGCTCTACTCCAAGCTAAAGTCACTCAAGATTACACTCAAACCTTTCAATGCCGAGCACTATGGAGGCCTCCCCACTAAAGTGGCTACAGCCAAAGCCAACTTTGATGCCATCTAGAGTGAGATCTAACTGGACCTCAATCCTAATCTCTTAGCTAAGGAAAATAAGGCTCTAGAGAACTATCTCCAACTTGCATTAGCCAAGGAAGCCTTCTACAAACAAAAAGCAAGAGATAATTGTTGAGGTGTAGATAAGATGTAAATAGATTAATTATTTATGATAATGTATGTGGTAGGTGAATTAAATGTAGTGGTGGTAAGTGTGTTAGGTGAATTAAATGAAGGAAATGTATCTAGTCATAAGGTGAATTAAATATAGGAAATGCATCTGGTCATAGGAAAAGTGAAAGGTCGATCTTGTAGCCACCTTGTACATCTATAAAAGGATACACATGAACCCAGTTGAGTGTGTGACTTGAGCTCAATTAATCTCAAAATTCTGACATGGTATCAGAGCCCTAGGGATTTTTTGGGGGCTTTTTCTTCTTCTTCTTCTTCTTCAAACAGCCTTCATTGCTGAGTGGTCCAGCCTTCATTGCTGCGTGGTCTAGCCTTCATTGTTGCCACTCCTCCTTATTTTTCTTCTCTAATTATTGTCTGGGCAGCCTTAATTGCTACGAATTTCATTCCTTCACAATGTCAAGCTCTAGAACCACTATCTCTAGCAATGCTAACCCATCCGAAGAATTCAATTCGGTTCAGAAAATTGGAGATTTGAAGAATATCCGGACCTCCTATAGGCTCAATGGGAAAAACTATCTCAAATTGTCTCAATTTGTCCGTACATACCTCAAGGGCAAAGGGAGGCTTAACCACCTTCTTGGAAAAGGACCAGCAAAGGATGACCCCGCATTTGAAGCATGGGACGAGGAGGATTCCATGATAATGTCACGGTTGTGGGATTCTATGGACCACATAATTAGTGATGCGTGTATGTTTTTGACTACAACAAAGGAGATTTGGGACTTTATTTGTCGCATATATTCAAAGTCTCGTGATGCTGCTCAAGCATACGAGATCAAGGTAAAAATTACAATCACTAAGCAAGGAGACAAATCTGTCATAGAGTATGCAAACTTGCTGCTAAATCTGTGGCAAGAACTCGATTACTACCGAGTTTTCTAGATGAAATGCCTTAAGGATGCTGCCATCTTGAATAGCTTCATTGAAAAAGATCATGTTTATGATTTTTTGGTAGGATTAAATCTTGAATTTGATCAAGTTAGGATTCAAATCCTTGGCAAAGAGGACACCCCTTCTCTAGAAGAGGCAATTTCATTGATTCGAGCAAAAGAAAGCCAAAGGAGTGTTATACTAGAACCACAAACTGTGGATGAGTCAACCTTAATAGCAAAAATAGATCATCAAGAGAAAGGAAAGAATGATCTGCCAAGTAGGGAAAACCAGCAGAAGGAGAACAAGGACGATCTCTGGTGCACTCATTATAAGAAACGAAGGCACACAAAAGAGATGTGTTGGAAGTTGAAAGGTAAGCCGCCAAGCCGAGAGTGGAGAAACCGTAGGGGGCAGCAAAGGCCTCAAGCATTCATGGTGAAGTAGCCCAAAAAGGAGGAAATTTCAGCAATAATAGGGTTCAGCAGTTAACAAATTGAGAAGCTGAGAAGTTTGTTGGGGTCTCTTGAAAAACCTTCTGGAGCTTATTCTTTAGCTCTTTCAGGTAAACCTTCTTTTTCTTTTTGCATGAATGCCTCAGAAAAATTTTATGCCAACTCTTGGATAATAGACTCTAGTGCCACTGACCACATGACACCCACATCTCAACTCTTCCACACCTATACCATGTGCCCGAGTAACAAAAAAGTTTTAGTGGCCAATGGCTCTTTAGCTACTGTTGCAGTGTTCGGAGATATACATATCACACTACCCTTATCCTCAAAAATGTCCTCCATGTACCAAAACTCTCAACCAGCCTTGTTTCCATTCAAAAGCTTACCTGTGATCTTAAATGTTATGCTACTTTTTTCCCTTCTTATTGTGTTTTTCAGGATCAGGACTCAGGGAGGAGGATTGGACTTGCTAAGGAAAGAAATGGCCTTTACCACCTTGAATCATCTCAAAAAGTTAAGAGTGCTTTGCTTGCGTCTTTTCTTAGTTCCTCGAATAAAGATTCCTTTTGGTTGTATCACCTACGCCTAGGTCATCCATCTTTTAGGGTTTTAAAAATCATGTTTCCTCATTTGTTCTAAGGATTAGATATTTTTGAGTTTCGTTGTGATATTTGTGAATTGGCAAAACATACTCGTGTATCTTTTCCTATTAGCAATAAAAGAAGTTCTCATCCTTTTCGTTTGATTCATAGTGACATATGGGGTCCTTCTACTATACCTAATGTTTCTAGGGCTCGATGGTTTGTATCTTAATTGATGATTACACTCGGGTTACATGGCTCTTTCTTCTTAAACAAAAATTTGATGTTAGCATTGTTATACCTAATTTCCATTCAATGGTTCGAAACCAATTTGGGGTTAAAATAAAAAGCTTTAGGACAGACAATGCTAGAGACTACTTCAACCAGATTTTGTCACCTTATTTTCAATCACAAGGCATTATCCATGAGTCATCATGTGTTAATACACCTCAACAAAATGGGGCAGCTGAAAGGAAAAATGGGCATTTACTCAACACCACCCGAGCCTTGCTTTTTCAGGGAAATGTTCCTAAGTCCTATTGGGAGGAACCTATTCTTACTGCCACATACATGATAAATAGACTTCCCTCACATATGTTAAACAACAAAAGTCCTATAGAGATCCTTAATAGTTCTTACCTTTACTTCAGAACCTCAAATGGCCTCACACCTAGGGTATTTGGGTGCACTACCTTTGTTCATGTCCACAACCAACATAGAGGCAAGCTAGACCCCCAAGCCATCAAATGTGTCTTCCTTGGTTATTCATCCACCCAAAAGGGATATAAACATTACAACCCTTCATCCATAAAATTTTACATCTGTACAGATGTCACATTCGTAGAAAATAGCCCTTTCTTCTCCAAGTGTCCTCTTCAAGGGGAGATTTTAATGATGGAAGATAGTACTTGGGAGTCATTTGAACCACTTAAAACCCTTAACCTTTCTCTTGTTCCAACACGTGTTGTTGAACCTGAGGTCACTAAGACAATCACATCTAAGTCACCCAATTCTGCCACTAAACTTGTGTCTTCTCCTGTCCCAGCTAGTATCACTCACAATTTTTCAAGATTCTCCTAGTGTATTCAAGGAAAAAGGCCATTCCAGAACTAGCATAGATTTAAGGATCCAACTCAAGCCCTGGGAATGAGATCACGTAAGATCTGACCCAACAAACAACCTAGACCTTCCCATTGCAGTTAGAAAAGGTACCAGAGAATGCACCAAACGACCACTCTATCCACTATCCCAATATGTGTCTCTTAACCGCCTGTCACCAACGCACAAACAGTTCATTGTAAGTTTGAACACCATTGCTATCCCGAACACTGTTTCTGGGGCATTGTAAAAAAGGGAATGGAGGGATGTTATGAGAGAGGAGATGAATGCATTAAAGAAGAATAAAACATAGGAGATTTTTGATAAACCGAAAGGAAAAAACATTGTTGATTGTAAGTGAATTTTCACACTAAAATACAAGGCTGATGGTTCTCTTGAGAGATATAAAGCAAGATTGGTGGCCAAAGGGTACACTCAAACTTATGGAGTTGATTATCAAGAGACTTTTGCTCTAGTTGCAAAAATGAATATTATGAGAATTCTGTTATCATTGGCTGCTCACTTCAATTGGCAACTCCTATAGTATGACGTTAAGAATGCATTTCTCCATAGTGACCTGGAAGAAGAAATCTACATAAACATTCCACCAGGATTTAAGGGGAACACAGGTAACAAGGTGTGCAAACTGAGAGAGGCGCTTTATGGGTTAAAACAATCTCCTAGAGCTTGGTTTGGGAGATTTGCGAAAGTTATGAAGGAGTCTGGGTATAAACAAAGCCAAGGTGACCATACTCTCTTCATTAAGCATTTGGCTACAGAGGGAGTGACTGCTCTTATAGTATATGTAGATGACATCATTGTCACTGGAAATGATGAGAGAGAGAAGCATGAATTGAAGCAGAGACTGGTAAAATAATTTCAGATAAAGGAACTGGGGAAACTAAAGTACTTCCTCAGTATTGAGGTAGCATACTCCACACAAGGGATCCTCATATCTCAACAAAAATACATGATGGATTTGTTAGCAGAAACGGGGAAGATTGGGTGTAAGCCAGTCTCTACTCCAATGGATCCAAACCATAAGTTAGGAGAAGCTAAAGATGAACCCATTATTGATAAAAGGATGTATCAGAGGTTGGTTGGTAGACTCATATACCTTGCTCGTACTCAGCCAGACATAGCATACTCTGTGAGTGTGATTAGTCAATTCATGCATGATCTAAGAGAACCTCATCTTCAAGCTGCTTACAAGGTGCTGCATTACTTGAAAGGTAATCCGGGAAAAGGAATTTTGTTCAAGAGGAACAAGGCTCTTGCTCTAGAAGCTTACATTAATGCTGACTATACAGGTTCCCTAGTGGATAGAAGATCAACTATAAGGTATTATACTTTTCTTGGAGGTAATCTGATAATGTGGAAAAGCAAGAAGCAAAATGTGGTGACAAAGTCCTCTGCAGAATCAGAATTCAGGGCTATTGCTCAAGGATTATGTAAACAACTCTGGCTAAAAATTATTCTAGATGATTTGAGAGTCAAATGGGTAAGTCTTATGAAGCTCTGTTGTGACAACAAGTTAGCCATCAATATTGCTCATAATCCTATACAACACGATAGGACAAAGCATATTGAAATTGATAGACATTTCATCAAAGAAAAATTGGAGGAAGGATTAGTGTGTATGTCCTATGTTCCACCAGGACATCAATTAGCTAATGTTTTAACAAAAGGGCTAAACAGTTCGAATTTCCATGATCTAGTATCCAAGTTGGGAATGGAAGACATCTATTCCTCAGCTTGAGGGGGAGCATTGAGGTGTAGATAAGATGTAAATAGATTAATTATTTATGTTAATGTAAGTGGTAGGTGAATTAAATGTAGTAGTGGTAAGTGTGTTAGGCGAATTAAATGAAGGAAATGTATCTAGTCATAAGGTGAATTAAATGTAGGAAATGCATCTGGTCATAGGAAAAGTGAAAGGTCAATTTTGTAGCCACCTTGTACATCTATAAAAGGATACACATAAACCCAGTTGGTTGTGTGACTTGAGCTTAATTAATCTCAAAATTCTGATAATAATTCAATTAAAGTAAAGGGATTAACATACTTCCCACTTCCATAGGAAGGTAAAGGCTCATTGCTCAAAAAATAAAATTCTATCAATCTAGGATAATCAAGGAGAGAGGCATGAAGACTCTAAGGAAGTCAAGACAATCTTTACTGATTACTACGAGAACCTACTCGAGTCCCCTTTTAATTACCCACAACATGCTCAGCAATATGTAATAGAAATTATGCAAGTTAATCTTCCACTGGACTTATTGAGTTCACTAGCATGTGAGATCACTATGGAGGAAATCAAAAGTACCTTCTTCTCACTGCTAAGCCACAAAGCCACTAGTCCTGATGGATTCACTTCCCATTTTTTCAAAGAAGCTCAAAGCATTGTTGGGGATGACTTTACTGAAGCTAGAAGATCTTTCTTCAACTTTGGCAGGCTACTAAAGGTAGTTAATTCTACTATCATTGCTTTAGTGCCAAAAAATCCTAACCTTAGCAAGGTCTCTAACTATAGGCCCATTTCTTGCTGCTCAACTATTTATAAGTGCATCTCCAAGATCATTGCTAATAGACTCAAGAAGATAATGCCCCTCATAATTAGCCCTTCTCAAGCAGCCTTTGTTAAATATAGAACTATTTTAGATCAAATCCTCATTATGCAAGAATTGGTAAGGAATTAAGATAAGCAAAACCAGTCTCCTAGAAGTGCACTAAAGATTGATTTGATGAAGGCCTTTGATTTAGTATCATGGAATCTTTTGCTTGATATACTATAAGCTCTCAATCTTCCAAGCAAATTTATTGATTGGATCAAAGCCTGCATTACTACTCTTCAATTCTCTATCTCTCTTAATGATCCTCTTAAAGGCTATATCCCAGGTGTCAAAGGACATTGGCAAGGTGATCCCCCTATCTCCTTATCTTTTCCTCATTGCCATGGAGTTTTTCTCAAGGCTTTTCAATAACTTAACAGAAGGGAGTGAATTTGCATATCATCCTAAGTGCTATGATCTTTCCATAAATCATATTTGCTTCTTCTTGCTATGCACTGCCAATGGATCGGAATGTTATCTTTCTCTACATGACGAAGTAGAATTGCTAGATGACCCTCGTCAATACAAAAGGTTGGTGGGCAAGCTAAATTATTTTACAGTTACTCATCTAAACATTTCTTGTGGCCAGAACTTATACTTGAAGAACCTGGTACGAAGCATGAACCTTATATGAAGTTGATGTGTAATAATTAGGCAATTGTTCATATTATTTCAAATCTTGCATTCCATATGAGAATAAAGGATAACGCATATAAAAGTAGATTGTCACTTTGTTCAAGAGCAGCTCCTCCAACATATGATAACTCGTGAAATCCAATGATAAGCTTGCAACTTATTTACCAATACTTTAAAATGCATGCGAGTTCAATACAAATATAACAAGCTTACAACATCTTATATGTACGCTCTATCCTGAAGAGGAGTGTTAAATGTAAGATATATTCAATATGTGGTAGTGTCAATATTTAGAATTATTATAATTGATATGTAATTATACACATTACCTATTTTGTATAGACTTTAGGCAATGTTTGTTTATGGGATATGAGGTGGGGAACTCGATTACCAATTCGTGGGACAAACCTTATCCCATGTTCTGTAAACAAGATGGACACTAAATATGGAGTCCACTCTAGATTCCATATCACTTAAAGTGGGGGATATGCAATACCATAAGGAGTGTGTTTTTGTATATCCCCATGGTCAGATTAGTTTCTTGCCAATATCTAAAGGTCCAAAATTATTTCTTATCATATTTCCTATCAAATCACATCTTTAATATCATTTTATATCCCACCAATCAAACAACAAAAAAAATAATAATCACACATAAAAAAATAATCTTATGTTATATCCATGGTATTACTTATCCCCTATCATCCCAATCAAACATTACCTTAGGGTTATAAATATATATAACCTGACCACCCATTGGTGTGTTGAATTTTCCCAATGCTCTATACTTCAATAGAAGCCAATAACTTAGTTCTATCCCACATATAATCAATATCTGCTGGCCCAAGGTTTATAAAGTTAGTTTTATAATTGATTTTGATGATAACAAACATTGAATTAAATTTTCACAATAAATTTTCAAATAGACATTGCAAGAAATGTTACAATTCATTTGATAGATTCAAGATAATAGAGTTGGAAGAGATTGATATTATTTTTTAGATATTTTCACATAATTTGGATGATGGAATAAAGGAATTTCAAAGTTGGGAGTAATAGAAATCAAAGTAAGATGAAGATTTGAACTAGAGGTTAACTCGGGTAAATAGAAAAATCAGACATATGTCAGTATATAGATGATATCTTAAGATCCAACGGTTCAATTATTATGAAATTTTAATATAGTAAACTAGACTTCTATATCTACAACTTTACTGAAGGGAAATTTTTTGGATCTGACGTTAAGATATCAAAACATGAGTTGGAATATTAGTCATTACAGAAAGGTTTTTAATTCTGGATTCTGGAGCTAGTCTTAGTTTTTGAGACATAACTCATACTCTACAGCTTTAAAAATTCTGATTTTTGGTGTGTGAAAAGAAGACTAAAAACGCTACAACTTTTGTAGTTTAAGTTTCTTCTAATTCTAAAAGTATCCTGGCGAAACGGAAGCTTAAACGGGAAACACAGATTCAGAATGTCAGAAAAAGCTATCAGAAGCCAGTCTCAGTTCAGAAGCCATATCTGACTATCTAACCGTTGGATGAAGCTCAAAATTTGACATATGATAGCTGACTTATATATCTACAAAGTCTTTACCTGAGGCAATGTCATATTTGAACGTTATGAGCATGAAAAATGGTCACAAATATATCTCAGAAAATCTGAATCTGAAAGACAGCATTGGAAGCAAGGAAATTCAATTTATTTCAAGGGCAAAAGTGTCTTTCACTTAGTAACGGCCATTTAGAAATTTTCATCTATAAATAGAGCCTCAAACTCAGATTCAAGAAGAAGAAGAAGGCAAGAAAGAAGTGCTTACAAAGAGATACAAGAAATTCCATAACTTTGCAAACATAATGTGATTTCTTCTCACACTTGTGCTTCATCTTTCATATTCAACTTGTGAGAGTTTATTTTTGATTTGATTGAGTTTTAAACTCATCATTGTTGTTGTAAGAAAGGGAAATTTAAAGCCCTTTTAATTTGTGAGAGTTGGGTGAGCTCTTGTTGGTTTTGGTTCAAGTGTTGGAACCAAAACAAGATACTTTCTTTGAGAGAGACTTGTGTGAGTGATTTGGGGATAAAATCACTTGGAAAAGGTTTCTAGCATCTTGGGAAGCTAGTGTGTAATAAGCTCTTCAAAGAATAGTGGAGAAATCTCAAGGAAGGCCTTGGGGAGTGGACGTAGGCAACATTGAAGCCGAACCACTATAAATCGATTGTGTTTGCTTCTCTTCCCTTCTCTTTATATTTGTTGCAAACACTAGCACTCACTCTTCACTCACAAATATTGAATAATTTCTTGGTGCATTTCATATTCATCTTGACATATTTGTTTTAGGGTTGAAATTTCTATTTGCAAAATTTTTAAGCAACCCTATTCACCCCCCTCTAGTGTTGCTATTTGGGATAACAATATCATTGCTAGAATCTTTAAATATTGTTGAGTTTCTTCCTATCTGTATATAACTAGCAGAAGAGCAAACACAGCATAACCTCACAAATTTTTGGCCCTTCCCCAATTCTAAGACCCCCAAAATTTTATACATGAAACAATATGGGGACAAACCTAATAAATAACCCCAAGTAGAGGACCATAATCCAAAAGTTTAATAGCTAGAGGACAATGTGGCAAAAGATTATCAATGCTTTCTTCAGATCTTTTGTGCATAGTGCACAATTTGGTTGAAGTGAGAAAATAGGTCTTTCTTTTAGCATGTCAAAAGTAATGATTTTTGTGTGCGTTGCAAGCCAAATATAAATTTTAAATTTGATAGGCACTTTCACCTTCCAAATCACCCTAGAAAGAGGAAAATGAGGACTTTTTGGATTGTCAATCAAAAATTCAAAGAGGATCTACATGTGTATACAAGTATATTTTGGAAATTTTGTGGCACTGCATTTTGTAACATGAGAAAAGAAAAAGAATGAAGTAATAACTTTCCTTACTTTTCTTTATTTGAATTCTAGGTGGAGACAGAAAGAAAACAAATGCGAAAGAAGATGGGATTTTCCATTAGTTATTTTCTTTCTTCTTTCTGTTGAATTTCAAACAAATGAAACTTAGTTTCATTTCATTTTATTTACGAAACCAAACCACCAAGGGTAACCACTTTCCAAGCAATGCCTTGCTCTATAACTTTCCTTACCGTTTGGTTTCGCTTCCCAAAGTTCTATATACATGTTAAGTATTTATAGTTTTTTTTTTTTCTATTAAATCACAGGGTAAGTATTGATAATAACTAATGAGCTAGATATGTGGTCTATAGTTCATATTAGGCCATGTTTCTAGGCCTTTCTGTGCCTACACAAATCACAAAGTCAAAGTTTACTATTTGGAATTCATTCCCAATAGCGTTTTGAAGAATTTTGCTTCGTAAAAATATCTATATATCTTTCTATTCACAACTTGAATGTTAAGAATTTGAAAGAAGGTCTGAAACATTGTGCTCACTCATTGTGCAAACAAGCTACACCCTTGCAATATTCCCTACCAGCTCTAGACATTAAACAAAAAGTAGATAAACAGTCAAGTAGCAGTGATTCCTATGCTTCAAATTCTTGTCTTAATGCTGAACACAAATCAGAGGATAAAGAAGATATGCTAGGAGCATCAATTCAACACTCTGCATCAACGCAAGGTATATGCATATAGGAGAAATTCAAGCAAAATGTAGTGTTCCTATTGAAGGAGGTAATATACCTTCTGCTACTATACCATCTGCTATGCTCGTTACTTCAAACATTAATAGCTCTAAGGCATTTGAGATGGGTACATGATCCAACACTAAGAAAATGAAGCAAAGGAAAAATCATTCTCCCAAATCTTCTGCAACAAGAAAGGCTTTTTCAACCTATAATCAATCCACACTTCCTTCTTCTAGATGAAATTTGGTGTATCAAATTGTAGGGGTTTAAATAGCCCTATTAAGCACTAAGAAGCTAGAAAACCAATTAATAATCACTCTCTTAATCTTCTACGTTTGGTAAAGACCTAGATTAAGAAGTTCAATTTTACTAAAGTTTGCAAGGCTGTGAATTCTAATTTCGACTCTTATGGTAATTTTGTCTCTAATGATACTGCTAGAACCATTCTTTTGTGGGATCCTTCTGTTATTCACATCAATATTATAACAACTACCAATCAAGTGATCTTTTGCCTTGTAACTCACAAAGCCATATCCATATAGTTTTTTGCCTTTTTTGTTTATACTTCTAATAGTAATAAGGATGGGGGAGCTCTTTGGCATGAATTATCTGCTCAAAGCTCCATTGCAACAAGTAATCAATCATTGGTAATCCTTGGGGACTTCAATGTATCAAGGATGAAGCAGAGAAGTTAGGGGGCAAGTCCATTGATAAAGCTGCTTCAAAGGAATTTAATGATTGCCTTATGAATATTGAAGTTATGGATCTTCAATTTTCAGGCTATTACTACACTTGGTGCAACAAACATGATAAGGAACACTCTATCCCTCATAAGCTTAATCGTGTTCTTGTTAATGATAGATGGCTATACAAGTTTCCTAAAGCTGAAACTCATTTTCTACCTTAGCGGATATCTGACCATAGCCCAATGATAGTCAGCCTTAGACCACAACTTAAGACTAGTAAGAAGCCTTTTAAATTTTTTAATTTTGGGCTGATCATAAAGATTTTAAGTCCATTGTAAAGAACATATGGGCCACACCTATTGCAGGCACTCCTATGTTTAGATTATGCACCAAGCTTAAATTGTTAAAGGCTAAGTTGAGGAATTTCAATAGAGAAAACTATGAAGGCATCTCATCAAAAGTTCAAGTTGCAAAATTCTACATTGATAGTGCTCAGCTTAAGTTACAATCAAAACGAGATGATGATATTGCTACTTAGGAAGAAAAAGCTGCCCTTGGTAATTATATCGAACTTGCTATAAGCGAAAAGGTATTCTTTAAGCGGAAGGCTAAAGACAACATGGTATTGCTAGGAGATCAAAATACTTCATTCTTTCACAAAAAAGTTAAAGCTCACAGATCAAGGAATAAAATATTGTTAATCAAAGATGCTGAAGGTAATCCCTATGAAGATTACGAAGAAGTTAAATCCATTATCATTCAACATTATAATAAGCTCTTTGGCTCTCCTATTGACTATCCCCTAAAGCTTCTCAAATTGTCACAAAGTTGTTTCAAGACTCACTAAGGCTAGCCATCATTGATCACTTGGATGATGAAGTCTCGAATAAGGAAATCTAGTCCACTTTTTTCTCACTGCACGATCACGAAGCTCCAAGACCTGATGGTTTCACCCCATTGTTCTTCGAAAGAGCTTAGGATATAGTTGGGAATGATATCATCCTTGCTGTTAAGTCCTCCTTTGAACTTGGTAAGATGCTTAAGGAAATGAATTCTATAATAATAGCTTTAGTCCCAAGGTTCCTAATCCTTTTGTGGTAACTAATTATTGAACCATTTCATGCTGCAATACTATATACAAGTTTATTTCAAAGATTTTATTTGGTATACTTAAGAAGATAATTCATCATATTGTTAGCCCTACTCAGGCTAGTTTTGTTGCTAGAAGATCAATCTTTGACCAAATCCTTCTCATGCAAGAATTGGTAAGAAATATCATAAAGCTCATATGTCACCAAATAAGTGCCCTAAAGATTGATTTGATGAAGGCTTTTGATTCAATTTCTTGGCCTCTAATACTGGATATTCTTCAAGCTCTACAAATTCTTGGAAAATACATCAAATGGATTGAGATTTGCATCACTAGTACTTATTATTCTATTTCTATCGATGGGGCTTTGGAAGGCTATTCCAAAGGAGCAAGAGATTTGCGCCAAGGATATCCTATTTCTCTTTATTTATTTAGTCTTGTGATGGAGTTTTTTTCCAAGTTATTTAACAACAATATCCAAGAAGATCAATTCTCTTTTCATCCTAAATGTAATGATCCTATTATAAGTCACATTTGCTTTGTCAATGATCTCTTTATCTTGTGCTACCTTAATCAGCCTTCTTTTCAAATCATTCACAAAACTCTTTTGGACTTTCACAAATTCTTGGGACTACAGCCCAATAAACAAAAGAGCAAAATATATTTTTCGGGCATTCATAGTGATGAGCATGCCAGATTATGCTCTATATTAGGCTTTTAGATTGGTAAGCTACCTGTTAAATATCTCGGAGTGCCTCTCATATCTTCAAAATTAAAGTTTGATGATTGCTCTGAGTCAGTTAATAAGATTCTTGCTTAAGTTAAAAGTTGGGCCAACAAAGCTCTTTTTCTTATGCTGGGTATCTTTAACTCACCCAATCACTCCTATTCGGCATTCAAATTTATTAGAGCTTGCACTTTATTCTTCCAGAAAGAGTTTATAAAACTATTGAGCAAATATTGAGGAGATTTCTATGGTTAGGTCTTGTTATGAAAAAATCTAGCATTAAAGTTGCTTGGGAAGATATATGCTATCCCAAAACTGAAGGTGGGCTTGGATTAAGAAGATTGGAGGACTGAAGCAAAATAGCAATTCTCCGCCATCTATGGTCCATATGTTCAAGAAGAACAACACTATGGGTTAAATGATGTTATTCTCATCTTCTAAAAAATAAAGATTTTTGGCAAATCAAACCCCTTGCTGATTGCTCATGGACTTGGAGGAAGATCATTAAACGCAGGTATGATGTGGCCACTTTATGCAAATATCAAATTGGTAATGATGAAGATACTTCATTATGGTATGGAAATTGGCATCCACTAGGGCCTCTTGTTCCCAAATTTGGCAATCGAGTAGCCTATGCTGCAAACATCCCATTAAACTCTAAAGTCTCTACTATTATTTTTAATGGAAACTAGAAATGGCCATTTCCCACTACAGCTCTAGGAAATTGTTGGGCAAAATCCTCTACCTCTTAATTGTCAGAGAAGGGATAAGTTCTTGTGCCTAGCCTCAAAAAGTAATCAATATGCTGCTAAACCAACTTAGGAGGCACTTAGAGTTCATAAACAAAAGTTCATTGGCACAAGTTGCTTTGGTTTCCAAAACATGTCCCAAGACATTTTTCATTACTTAGCTTGCAATTTGAGGCTAACTTTCCACCAAAGACAAATTAATCCCCTGGGGCATGAATGTCAATCCTTCTTGCTAACTATGCAGGACTAATGATGAAAATTTGGACCACTTATTCTTTCGCTGCTAGTTCTCCTACGAAGTTAGAGAAGCCATCTTTCATTTATGCCATATTCGTAAAAGCAATCAAAATTGGCAAGGTGAGATTGAATGGGAAATTGGAAAGTTTAGCAGCAAGTATTTTGCAAACTTAATATGTAAAATTGCTTGGACTTGTCTTATTTACCACATATGGATGGAGAGAAATGCAAGGATTTTCACTAGTAGTACTACAAGCCCTCAAGGAATTATTAGTAAGATTAAGAATGAAGTCAGGCTGAAGGCTTCCAAGTTCAAAAACATTCAACTTACTACTATTAATATGGAGATGTGTTCAAGATGGAGATTCCAAACTTTTGTATAGACTAACTATAGTGCTTGTACAGCCTAACCTTGAACAAGCTTATAATGTGTATGGATTATGATTAATTTGCCTGTTTGTATATGGATTATGACGTATACTAAGAGTAGACATTGTATCTTATTCTCCTATTAATCCAAATTTGTCTTAGTTACCAAAAATAAAATAAAATAAAGGCTACCCGAATAACAATTGCTATAGAAAATTTGGAAAGAGCTTTGATCAGTTAAAAAAGAATATCAACAGGATGGAAGTACTACCTCATCACAGATACCTTCCTTCACCATTGTTTCATAACCCTTTTCTTTACTTCTATATACATCAATAACACCAATTACCTAAAAAAATTGGATAACATAAGAACAACACTCAAAACATAGTAAAAGAAAGAATAGAGTGAGAGAAAGAGAAAGTGAGAGAGAGAGAGAGAGAGAACAAAGAATAAAGAACAAACTAATAACAAAGAAAGAGACTAATGAATATCAATAATATAGAAATGCAGTACTTGGCATTATAAGCCCTTTTTAACTGCACTTGAAAGGTTAGCTTTAATCCTTGCATTGCTTCAACTAAGTGATTGCTCCCTTGGTCAAGGGGTGTGGAGTAGGGATGTTGGGTTGACAACCCGACACAACAAAAATAAGAAGAGGGGAAGGCTAAAACAAGTGACAAAGATGTAGATAACAAAGGAAGCAAGAGTCTCAAGTATCATTCATAATGGGCAATGGAAATGGCCATATCCATCGACTTGGGAACTCCGTGAGGTAATATTTCAATTCCTACCTGAGTACTCACTTTAACCTCCTCTACAAGATCAATTCATATGGTTAGCTTCAAAAATGGAACTTATAATGTTGCTGCAACATGGAATGCTATTAGAACTCAGCAGCTTAAGGTAACATGGCAAAAACTACTTTGGTCTCCTCATCACATTCCAAGACATAGTTTTATTCTTTGGCTTGCTAACAAAGGAAGGTTAACCACAAAGGACAAACTCTTTGCATGGGGACTGAATGTTGATATTAATTGTCTTGTGTGAAAATCATCCTAAAGACTTGGAACATTTATTTTTCTCATGACACTATTCCTCTGAGTTGTGGGTGAAAGTTCTACAAATGTGCTAAATCACAAAAGTTAATCAGCCATGGCTAGAAGAATTGAAATGGGCAGTTGGCAAATTTAGTGGAAAGGTTTCAACAATGTCATGAGTAGAATTGTATGGGTAGCAATAGTTTATCATATATGGCAGGAACGAAATGCAAGATCATTCAAAGTGCTTTCATCCCCTGTCGCAAGTGTTATCAACAACATTAAGCATGTAGTTAAATTGAAAGCTTCTCAATTTCTTGTCATTAAGAACACTTTTGAGAATGCTAGATTCTGTACATCATGATGAATCCCATTTTGTAATTAAAATGTATATGGGGGGCATGCCCCTAAGATGATGAAAATTCTTTCCCTATATAATCCAAATTTATTTACTTATAAAAAAAAAGATGTAGATAACAAATATAAGGCTTTAGATATGGTTTATTTGTACCTAGTAATCATCTCCTTCCTATTTGTAGTATGGCTCCACTAGTTTACATCAGAACTAAAGAAAGGTAAGAAAAGATTTCTACCAAGTCAACATGTGTACATTAGATGAGTAATCTTTAGAGATTGCACTACCAATGGACTTCAAAGTGACTCGACTCAGAGACTTTCTTTGTAATTATTCTAGAAAGAACCTCCATAAATAAGACATACAAATAAAATGAAAGGGGATCACCCTGTCTAAGCCCTTTCTTCCCTCTAAAAAGTCAACCATCTCACCATTCACAGAAATAGAGAAACTTGGGGAGAAGACATGGGTTTTAATCCATCCAACCATTCTCGAAGGAAATCCAAACAGATCCAAAATATCCCAAAGGAAGTACCATCTAACTGAATCGAAGGCTTTCATAATTTCCACGTTGAGCACATTTAGGACCACCAGTGTTCTTGTGATAACCTTTTAATATCTCCTAAGCCAACAGTATGTCATCACTAATTTGTCGCCCATGCACAAATGCAGTATGTTATCACTATCATGTATGTACGAAGGAAAAAAGAAAACAAAAATCAAATAATTAAACATTATTTAGTATTTTTCTTCCATTTTTCCCCATGATTGTATCCTTTTCTTTTTTAAAAAAGTTTTCAAACAATAAAAATATTGGGTTTAGTCTTGAAAATATTTACTATATAAAAGGAAGACTTCTTAGTAAACCTATAGAATCATCAGTAATCATAACATGAGTGAAACAATCAAAAAGTACTTTTTATAGAATTTCTATCAGAGCTAAATCAATTCTGTGCATCCTGGTAAAACTCCAAGACAATCAATTTACAGAAATAATGTATAGATACTTGATGAAACAAGAATCACTCATTTAAGCAAAGAACACGAAGTCTAAACATAATAACAGAGAGGAGAAGCCCAGTTTCACATTTTGTAAACACTTCTATACTTGTGCCATGCTTACTCATAGTCAAATGTTGAACTTTTCATAAGCTTCAACGAAGTCTCGCATGTCCCATCCGCATTACTTCAGAGAGTAAATAACACTGCAACAAGATAAAGTTGAACAAATCAACCAAACATATACAGCATATTATTTTGCTATAAAGCAACTAAAAATGCCTCATCACTCTTAGTGCTTGTGTAAATGATCAGGGGCTTGGCTTGATATTTTACTGAAACAATGTAAGTCAAGAGAATTGAATAAGTGATATGAAAATAAATACGCTGGAAGAATTAATTGATCCCAAAGAAAGTGATGGTGAAAATATGACATTTAGAGAAAGAAAAGTAATTTGGCAATTAGAAAACAAATCAAATCCCTCTACTCCAAATCTTAAGAAACATTGTGGTCAATTGGCAACACAAATGTGAAATTGAAACCATTCCACAACAAAAAGACCAGAATGCATGCCCATACCAACAAGGGGAAAATCAATACTACAATCTTCCCAAACTTCTAACACATAGAATAGAGGAGCACCAGAATCATAATAAGAAATTCCAATTTTTGCAAGATAAATTATTCAACATTACTAATCCGTTAACTAAATCAAACACTATAAAGTTACAGTCGAAGCTCTATTTGTGTTTGGACAAGGCTTGTTAGATTCAATTTAATTAAAAGCAGTACTAAAACCTTTAATTTGAACTATTCACAAGAATGAAACAAAACTAAGGAACTGACAATGTGGAGTTCCATGCTAAATGTTCTTTCTCTTCTACCTATCTCCTTAACCCCAGAATTTCATTTATCTCCATTTTCTCAGCAGCCAAACGAACAATAAGTAAACTTATTGTAATCGATTGATTGGATGCAATAAAGTTTTACAATACTGCTCTGAATTAATTTATAAACTAGATTCGATTGCATCGAAATGATATAGGTATATAATTGTGGATTAATCCGAAGCACTAGAGAACGGAAAGCAGACGAAACGAAGATCAAAAATTGACTTGACAGACAGCTTCTATTTTGTCGACTTCCTCCATCTCTTTGCACTTGAACCTTCAAAATTAGGGGGGGAGAGGGGGGAGAGAGAGTTTTCCATTGGAATTGATGTTGGTGTTAGGTGTAATGAACGTGATTAACTACCGATATACAGTTGCTGAAAGAGAATCGCAATAAGCAAAGTCTTGTGAGGATTTTTTAAATTATCATGGTTATATTTCTTATTTGAATTTTAGGTTAATTTTACTAGAAAAAAAGAACCTAGTTTTTTTGGGCATGTTTTTATTTGAATTTTCTTTTTTTTTTTGATTAGTTTTTATATTCAATTTTTGTGTTCAGTTTTTAATTTTTAGTTTCATTTTCATAGTAAAAAAAAAACTTGAAAAAATGTTTGATAGTTGATAGTTATAATTCTAATTAATTAAATTCAATAAATTTAATTATTTTTATTATATTAATTATTAAAAATAATCTGATCCAATAAAAATAAATATATTAAACATAATTTAATATAATTATTTTTAAAAAAATTTAATAAAATATCGTTAAAATTTAATTATTTTAATTATATTCTTTTTCCAAATAATTTAATTCAATAAAAATAGAAATGTATTCAATATAATTTAATTATATTATTTATTAAAAATAGTATATATTTAAGTATTTTTTATTTATGTTCTTATTTTAATTATATTTAATTCAACAAAAATAAAATACATTAAATATAATTTATTATATCATTTATCAAGAATAATTAAATAAAATATTTTTATATTATTTTAACTAATTAAATCCAATTATAATTAATATAATTTAATTATTAATATATTTAATATATAATTTAATATATTAAATTAATTATTGATAAAATTAATTATCATTTCAATTGTATTTAATATATTTTTATATAAATAAAAATAATATATTATTAATTTAATATGTTAATATATTTGTAGTTAACTAAATTAATTTGATTTAATTAATTTTATTAATTAAATTTAATTATTTTAAATCTATTATCTTTTCAAAATAATTTTTAATTCAATAAAAATAAAAATATTTTCAATATAATTTAATTATATTATTTATTAAAATTATTTCTAATTAGTTACTTATTTTAATTATATTTCTATTAAAAATAATTTAATTTAATAAGAATAAAATATATTAAATATAATTTATTATATTATTTATTCAAATAATTTAATAAAATATTTTTATATTAATTTAACTAATTAAACCAAATTATAATTAATATAATTTAGTTAATTAATATGTTTAATATTAGATTAATTATTGATGAGTAATTATCAATTAAATTGTATTTAATATATTTTTATATAAATAAAATAATATATTATTAATTTAACATATTAATATGTTTTTATATATTAATTAAATATTTTTATATTAAATAATAATATATTTGGTGGAAGCCGGAGATAAGTGGGGATAGTGGCGGTAGTGGAAGGCGATGGCCGGATGTTGGTAGCGACCAACGGACAGTGGTGGTTGATGGTTGTTACTAGTAATGGTTGTGTAAGAAAATAAAAATTGAAAATGAAAACATGGCTAAACATCTTTTCCATATTTTCATAATTTTTAAGAATTTTTAAAATAGTTTTCATTTTTTAATTATTTTAATTATATTCTTTTTCCAAATAATTTAATTCAATAAAAATAGAAATGTATTCAATATAATTTAATTATATTATTTATTAAAAATAGTATATATTTAAGTATTTTTTATTTATGTTCTTATTTTAATAATATTTAATTCAACAAAAACAAAATACATTAAATATAATTTATTATATCGTTTATCAAGAATAATTAAATAAAATATTTTTATATTATTTTAACTAATTAAATCCAATTATAATTAATATAATTTAATTATTAATATATTTAATATATAATTTAATATATTAAATTAATTATTGATAAAATTAATTATCATTTCAATTGTATTTAATATATTTTTATATAAATAAAAATAATATATTATTAATTTAATATGTTAATATATTTGTAGTTAACTAAATTAATTTGATTTAATTAATTTTATTAATTAAATTTAATTATTTTAAATCTATTATCTTTTCAAAATAATTTAATTCAATAAAAATAAAAATATTTTCAATATAATTTAATTATATTATTTATTAAAATTATTTCTAATTAGTTACTTATTTTAATTATATTTCTATTAAAAATAATTTAATTTAATAAGAATAAAATATATTAAATATAATTTATTATATTATTTATTCAAATAATTTAATAAAATATTTTTATATTAATTTAACTAATTAAACCAAATTATAATTAATATAATTTAGTTAATTAATATGTTTAATATTAGATTAATTATTGATAAGTAATTATCAATTAAATTGTATTTAATATATTTTTATATAAATAAAATAAAATATTATTAATTTAACATATTAATATGTTTTTATATATTAATTAAATATTTTTATATTAAATAATAATATATTTGGTGGAAGCCGGAAATAAGCGGGGATAGTGGCGGTAGTGGAAGGCGATGGCCGGATGTTGGTAGTGACCAACGGACAGTGGTGGTTGATGGTTGTTACTAGTAATGGTTGTGTAAGAAAATAAAAATTGAAAATGAAAACATGGCTAAACATCTTTTCCATATTTTCATAATTTTTAAGAATTTTTAAAATAGTTTTCATTTTTTAAAAAATTGAAAACTAAAAGCAAGTTTGTCAAACCAGTTTTCATGTTCAGTTTTCAAAAAATAAAAAATAAAAACAAAAACAAAAAGCTGAAAACAAAATGATTGTCAAACGGACCCTTAGTAGGTAGTTAGTGACTAGTTTTTTTAATTTTTTGTTAATTTGACTTTTTTATCCTTCATAATTTTAAAAGAAATAAAATAAAAATATGAGAAGGTAAGTAGCTAGCTAAAGCTCAGCTACTCCAAGCTTTATCCAGGGAGGAATCTTTTTTGAGGCAGCAATCCCAGGTTAGATGGCTTAAAAAGGGGGATTCCAATTCCAAGTTCTTTCATGCTATGATTAGAAAGAAGCATTATTTTCTTTCTGTCCATCAGATTCAGGGGGACAATGGTACTTGGATCACTAACACAGCTATTATTGAGACCTCAGCGGTATCTTACTTTCAGTCTCTTCTATCTGGTGATGATTCTAGCTTTTCTATAAGGGATTTTGAATTTATTCCTTCTTTAGTGACTGAGGAAGATAATGATTCTTTGTGTGGTATTCCCAACTATTGAGGAAGTCCGAGCGGCTATTTTTTCTATAGATCCAAATAGCTCTCCTGGCCCTAATGGTTTTTATAGCAGATTCTACCAGGCCTGTTGGGAGATTATTAGTATGGACCTTCATGCTGCCATCCTGGATTATTTTAGTGGATCACCTATGCCCAGGGGTTTTTCCAACACTCTCCTTATTCCGCCCCCCAAAAATTTCTCTCCTACTACTTGGGCTAATTTTAGGCCTATAAGCCTGTGTAATGTGAATAATAATGTGATTACTAAAATTTTGGTCTCTAGGCTATCCCGTCTATTACCTCAGCTTATTTCTCCCTCCTAGAGTGGTTTTGTTCCTAGCAGATTGATCCATGATAATATTCTACTTGCCCAGGAATTGGTTCATGATTTGAACAGGAAGACTTATGGGGGTAATGTGGTGCTTAAGCTGGATCTGGCTAAAGCCTATGATAGGATGTCTTGGCCATTTATTATTCAGATGCTTCGGGCCTTTAGTTTTTTTAAGCAGTGGATTTCCTTGATTCAAAGCCATTAGGAGCCCCTGGTTTTCTGTGATGGTTAATGGTATTTCTAGGGGATTCTTTCAGTCGCAGAGAGGAATACGCCAAGGTGATCATATATCTCCTAGCCTTTTGATTGAGCACATAAAATGCACACTTACTATGATAATGTGAATGGTTTTAGGTGTTTTATTTACATAAATCTCTTATCTTCTAAGGAAAGAAGCTAATTTATGTGCTTTTGGACTTTTGTAGGTTTTGGTGCTTCACTTGGTGAAGGAGGATGAAAAGAAAGGTCAAAGGAGCAAGGAAACAAAGTTGGTTAATATGGACCAGGAGCATAGGCGCCCCACCTCAAGCATGGGCGCCCTACCAGACGCATGGGCGCCCCACCCTATAGCAGATGGGCGCCCACAGAGAGCCAATTTTGGGAGAAAAGCAGGTTCTCAGAGGCCTTTCATCAAACAGTTGGAGAGCAGCCAACATGGGCGCCCCACCTAGACCCATGGGCGCCCTTGTCTTACCTTGGGCGCCCCTGTCTTACCTTGGGCGCCCCACTCTTCATCAGATGGGCGCCCACAGAGGGGGTCCTGCCTGCTGATTTTGGCCAGTTCTTTGAGGACTTCATCAAACACCACAAGCATGGGCGCCCCACCTTAAGCATGGGCGCCCATGGGGACTCTTCCAGCTCAAGTCCAGCAAAAAATTTAGAGTGTAATTTTACCATTTTACCCCTAAATTTTGTAATAATATAAAAGGGTAGAATTTTGATAATGGGGGGTTCGAAAACCCTAGAAAAAAGTTTAGAATTTCTGTTCTAAGAATTTTATGAAAAATTTACTTTCAAATTGCACTGAGGATTTGGCTTCGTTGCTTTCGCTTTGGAATATTCAAGTCCGATTTTTTTTTCGCATACAATTCACGTGTAAGTTTTAAGTTGTTAGTTCATTTTTAATAAGAATTCCATGTTCTCCGTGTTTTGTCTTTAAAGTTCGCTTCGTAGTGTTCGTAGACGGATTTTGTATTGATTTGCTTTTAAATTGGTTTTAAACCTTTTCGATTCATTTCGTTTTTGTGTTTTGTTGCACATTGAAGATGTTTTTCTTTTCGAATCAATTTTCTTACGCTTTCGTTATGCTAGGCTAGGGTTTTTCTTGGTTTTAACTTAGGAGTGTAATTGAATTGAAGGAGTGGAATTTGGATAGTTCGAAAAACGTAAGGCACAAAATTCTAGATTAATTTTCGAAATCGAATTGCCTGTGATATAGTTGAACTTCGATTACGCTTGTGTGAATCGAAGTCAATTCCATGTCCCGGTGATTTCGAACCTGATTTCAAAAACCTAGAATTGTGAGTTCTTTATGAAAAAGGTTTTTTTAACGCCAAATCTACCGACCTAATATTACAGGTGTAAGAATTAGATTGAGTTAACTACATATCCAAATTCAGCCTTCAAGGACACTACTAGACTAGGTTAAAACCAAGTATTTTCATTAATCCGAGCGTTTAAGTAATTCATGTATTTGGTTAAGTGTTTGAATTGATTACTCCTTTAGTGTGTCATTTTTAGTTTAAGTGTATTTCTTTTAAATTTTTAAATTGTTTTTCCTAACTATTTTCCAATCAAATTTTCAATTACTTATTTGAAAACCCCAAAAAGATTTTCATCTTTTCTCTTTAAAACTTTTGCGAGTGCTTTCAAAATCAAGTTTTTCAACATTTAGGCACCCCCTTGTTCCCTGTGGAGATAACCTAGGACTCACCTAAAATAGACACAACCGACCTCTTGCACTTGAGAGAACCCGAGAGAATTTTGAGATCGGTCAAGTTTTTGGCGCCGTTGCCGAGGAACAACGGTGTGTGTGTGCTAAACTCGGAGAGCTTGTAGATGAAAGTACTTGCTGGTGCGGTTACATTTGGACTTCTAGGTGACATCGCTCCTTCTTTCTTTTCTTTTCTATATTTTAATTTTTTTTATTTTAATTCCTTTTCTCTAGTTTTAGGATTTTTCTTCTTTTAGATATTTGAAAAAAAAAACACACAAACAAACTTAGGTTAGTAGTCCACTGCATGTTTTTGAGGTCATGCAAGGTTGTCGAAGTCATTCTAGATCATAGTAACCCTTCCTACATTCCTGAGCCTTTAGAGCCCCATATCTTAGCTTCATTCACAAACTCCCAATCGTCAGACTTAATGGCAAATTTAGAAGGGGATGGAAGTGTAAATGGGGATGATGGAGCTCCGGAAATTAGGAGGATTAGGGATCACCTTAACCCGGTTAGGCAAACCACACCTTCCTGTATCATTTTGCCTTTGAATAGGGGCAATTTTACCTTAAGACCAGGAATCATCCAACTCCTACCTAATTTCCATGGTCTTGATTCTGAAAATCCGTATAACCACTTGAGAGAGTTTGAGGAAGTGTCTAACACTTGTGTAGACCCGAATGCTAATGAAGATGCTGTCCGACTCCAACTGTTCCCATTTTCCGTTAAGGACAAAGCCAAACTGTGGCTCAGCTCCCTTCGCCCTCGTTCCATTGGAACTTGGCGCGAAATGCAAACCGAGTTTTTGAAGAAGTATTTTCCAACTCAAAAGACTCAACACTATAGGCGACAAATCACCACCTTTTCGTGCAAGTCTAATGAGAACTTCTGTCGTGCTTGGGAGAGGTTTAAGGACCTCTTGATGGCTTGTCCTCACCATGGCTTTGAGTCATGGAGGTTAGTGAGTATCTTCCATGAGTCTTTAACTCCCAGTCTCAAACAACTTGTCTCAACCATGTGCAATGGTACCCTTTTTGATAAGACTGCGGAAGATGCCATGGATTTCTTTGACATGGTAGCCGAAGACTCAAACGATTGGGAAATTGGACCACCCTCATCTTCTGAACATAGGTATTCGGTACCTAGTCGCCAATTAGAGTTGAGTGAGAGTGACGATTTGCGGACTAGGTTAGCCGCCTTGCAACATAAGCTTGAGTCCCTTGAACTGAAGAACTAGGAAAAGTTGGTTGAGAAGAAAATGGTTTGCGCCGCTTGTGATCAAATGGGGCATGATGCAAATTTGTGCCCTGAATTGCCTTTGCTTAGGGAGATAGCCTATGGTCACCTTTTTATTATTGCTGCTGAATTTCTCTCCAGAAGCTTGGATAATTTGGTAGCTCGATACCCTTCAATTGCTTATGCTACAGGAGTTCCCATAACTATCTCTCACTTGAGTTTTGCTAATGACGTTATCATTTTTGCTAATGGAAGCTAGGATAGCATTCAGCGTATTATGGACATTTTACATCACTATGAGGCTATATCAGGCCAACTTGTGAGCCAAGCTAAAAGCAGGTACTATGTTGGTCAGTCATCTACTAGCCCTAGACAGAGCATCATTAATACAGTTACTAGCTTTCAACGTGGTGATCTCCCTTTTACTTACCTTGGCTACCCAATTTTTGTGGGTCATCTCAAGATTACCATCTTTAAGGATCTAGGGAGGAAGGTCAGAGACAAAATTTCTGGCTAGGCCAACCGTCTTCTATCCTTTGGGGGTAAGATCATCCTAATGCGACATGTTCTCTCATCCATGCCTATTTATTTATTCCAAGTCTCTTTGGGGTGACACTGATACTTCAAGGAAAATTCATTGGTGTAGTTGGGCTTCTATATGCTTCCCTGTGGAGGAAGGTGGTATAGGGGTTCGCTCTCTTATTGAAGTGGTCACTGCTTGTGAGATAAAATTTTGGTTGCATTTTAGAGCACAACAGTCCTTATGGGCCTCTTTTATGAAGGCCAAATATTACCGTGTAGTTCATCCTTGTATGGTCCATTTTGCTTACCCAGCTTCCCCTCTGTGGAGACGTCTTTGCAAAGCTAGGGTCACAGCTGAGCCCTTACCAGATGGTTAATACATTCAAGGAACTCTAGTTTTTGGTATGATTGTTAGGTAGGCTCTTGCCCATCGATTGCATTCAATCCCATGGCAGCTTCGTCAACTTCTGTCTCTTATTACTGGAATGATATAGGATGGGATAAGGAGCGGATACTGGCAGTTTAACCCATCTCTATTGCTGAGCAGATTTTTCTAATTCCAACTAGACAGCAAGGACCAAATCTAATCAGATGGAGTTTATCTTTAGAAGGGGGCTTCTATTTTTGCTCAGCTTGGGAATATATTTGGACTTCAATGCCAGTGAGACCTGTTATTCCTTTATTTGGCAGCGACACATCCCCCTTCAGGTGTCCTTTTTTATTTGGCAGCTCTTACATGGCTTTCTTGCTCTAGATGATTCCTTGGCAAGCTGGGGCTTTCATATGGTTTCTCGTTGCATTTGTGGCCATGATAGTGAGAACCAGTGCCATCTCTTTCTTCATTACCCGATGATTCGACAAGTATGGCAGTACTTCTTCGGGATGTTCGGGCTTCATTATTATGAATTCTCCACTATTTCTGTTATGCTCCTTCATTGGCGTCGTTGCTCTCCCTCAGCGAGCCACATTAAGGCTATGGTTGTATGTTATATCCTTTGGCACATATGGAAGGTGACCGCTATTAGAATGTGCGTCTAAACTAACCCCCAAGTGCAAGGGTGTGCGATGTAGTTTTAACTCGATAAGTCCGAGGTCGAATCCACAAGGAACCTAATTTTAGTTTCTAAGTTATCAAGAATGTTCAAAATTCAAATACTGGGAAATTTTAAAAGTTCTCTACCCAAACTCGAAAGTTGGAAAGTTTAAAACTTAACTAAACCTAAACAAGAATTAAATAAAGAAAGTTGCAAAGAAAAGAAATTCTTAAATAAAAATATTTTTGTAATTTCAGAAATACTTAATTATGCATTCAAGATTTAAAGAAAATTTCTAACCTAATCAAGATTGCAAGAAACAAGCAATTAATTTAATGAATTAAATTCAATGAAATAAAACCCTTGATTTAACATTCAAGTTCAGGTGGAATCAAATCAATTTACGTTGTGCCTCGGTTATCAATTAAAATTTCACGTCGAATGGAAAAGTCAATTGGAAGATGTCTTTGTTAAAGTTCTTTAAAAACCCACAATACACAATTTCATACTCACGTCTTATGGATTATGAAATCGGAAAAATCTTTCTTTAAAAATAATACTTGTGGTTTCAAACCCTAGTTTTTAATTTCAAGATTCTTAAAGAAAATTAATGTTTCAAAAACCTTTATCAGTGATTACCGGAATGTGATCAAAAGTTTTTGTTTTTGAAAGTTCTTGAAATAGAAAACCAGATTTGAAGAATTTTCGTAGATGTTCATGAATTCGCGTAATCATCTGCGAAAACCTAGCACAAACATAAATAAACCATTCCACCCTCCCTATGAAGTTAAATCAAGGAAAAGAAACCTAAGGTACCATAGTTAAAGAAACCATTCAATCAACACAATAAATCAATCAAGAACTAGATGGTTTTAGAAGAAGAAATCTGAACAAGAATGTATACTTGCAGAAAATAAATCTACTCTAATATTGAATCAAGATTCATTCAAACAAATCAATAAATATTCAATAGACAAGATGTTTAGATGAAGAATAAATCTAAAGAACCTATTATTAAAATCAAACTTTAAATACCGTACTTCAATGCATCAAAAGAATGACAAACTACGAACAACACCAAAGCAATCCGACAAACAGCAATAACAAGTCTTGAAATCATCTTCCAAAAAGAATGAAAAATAAAGAATCTAATCCTAAGAATGTCTTGAAAAGTCAGAGGAAAGAAGAGAAGAAGTCCCTAAGAACAGCTATTCAATGGGTTTTTATAACCCTTACAAGAAAACCCTAAAAACGAATAAACAATTCAACCCCGCGTGTCCAGGTGTCCGGACGGTAGTAAGCTCCCAGGTCTTCTCTACACTCGGGTGTCCTGAAGGTGTCCGGACACCCTCATTCCTGCACTTGCACCTTGAGTTGTCCTTCGACATTTTCTTCGTCTTTAACGCTCCCAATGGCATTTATTGAGCCTTCTTCACTACAATTAAGAAAAATAAACATAATTAGCTTAGATACTAATAAAAAGCACGAATTTAACAAGAAAATACATGAATTTAAACTAAAACAAAGGCCTTGGGATTACACTTTTCAAGTGTAATCAGAAGGCTCGCAATGCTTGTAGATTTGAAGGTACCACCTTCCATATTATGAGAGTTATACATAGCATCATAGTAGAGTTGCATCTTCTCGGTCTTGCTTTTGGCTTCAAAGCTTCACAACTTCATGGAGATTTTTCCGTGAGGTTTGTGAGTGCTTTGAGGACTTTACCTAGTAGAGCTAGGACAATGAGATTGGTATCATGGCTTCGACCTCCTGCGGGTTCTTTGAAGCTTAATGTGAATGGTTGTTCCCGTGGTAATTCGGGTCCCTTTGCTACTGAAGGCATTCTTAGCTATCAACTTCGTAGGATTGTTGGTGCCTTTGGCTGATTTCTTGATCATAAGCCCATCATTTATGCCGAGTTAGTGGCGCTTCAAGTTGGGTTAGAGATGACTCTTTCATTAGGCTTCTCTTCTTTGATTGTTGAGTCAAACTCTTCTACTGTGATTTCCTAGGCTACTTCTAACTATTCTGACTATTGGGAGTATGCTTACCTTTTGCCTCGGATTCGGCAACTTTACACTTTGGCATCGATTTAGCTTCACCATGTATACAGGGAAGCCAATCAGGTAGCTAACTTTATGTCTAATTAAGCGTGCACTCATCAACAGGATCAGAGTTTTCATACACAGCGGGATCTTCCTAGAGTTATTTATGGTATACTTTCTCTTAATGCAGATGGGACTCCTCAGATTAGGACTTAATTTTTTTCATTTCTTGTTTTTTACTTTGGAGGTCAGGTTTATGTCCTCCTCCTCATTTTTGTACTATGGTGAGTCACCACAATCTCCTTTCTCCTATTTTTCTTAGTAATTTTTCTTATCATTGTAAAGCGGTGAGTCACCACTCCTTTAAGTACTTTTGTTATTGTTTCCCTTTACTTTTTCTGGAGGTAAGGTTTAGGTCCCCCTCCATCATGTTTTCTTTTTTATTTAATTAATAAACTGGTAGGGGTCCCTACCAAACCCCCCTCCCACTAAGGAGGCTTTAATAAAAAAAAAGTATAGTCATTCTAAAAAAAGCCAACAATCTAATTGACTGAAAGCTAAATAGGTAGCTATGGTTGCCAAATATATATTTAGATAAAGTTTGAAATAACCGTTCATTCATAAATTGTAATACCCAATATTTTGTTTTGACTAATTACTTAAGATTTTTGGCAAACTAAAATTTGGGCCTAAGTTTTAGTTCGTACTAATATATATTGATGGTTTTTAGCACGTTTCGAGCATGATAATATGTTATTTAAGTAATATTAGTTGACCGACCCTAAAAAGTGTTTCGGGTTCTACCTCTCAAGTGCAAGAGGGCAATCGTAGTTTTAAAACTCGGTGAGTTCGAGGTCGAATCCACAAGGAGGGATTTGTTAAAAGCTCTAGACTTGTTCTCTTCATTAGTAGGTGAACTTAAATTAATTTAAACTAATTTTTTAGCAACTCAAACTTTTGTTTTAGATTCTAAATGAAAGAAATTCAATTTAATTTTAAAGTGCAAACAAAGCATCTACTCTAAATTTTAAAGTGAATAAATCAACTCATAAATTAAATTAAATAACAAGCACGATACTAAAAAGGTTCTTGATCCAACTTTTAAGTCCGGGTAGTTCACTACTTTACCTTGGGATGTTTTTATTCAAAACTAGATTAGGGTTTAATTCGAAAAGTGTTAAGAATATTGTAATCAAAGGTCAGTACCAGTGATCTCAAGCGGATATGGTTAAAAACCTTTGTTGCCAAAAGTTTTTCAAACAAACGAAACTAGAAATGAATTCGAAACCTATTTTTAACCTTATTCGAAAGTATGTAAACGGTTATATTCGAAAACCCATACCAGTGACTTCAAACGAGTGTGGTTAAAAATTTTCGGTTTCGAATGTTAGATTTTAACACGATAGATCCTTACGCATGAGCTCTCACAACCCATGCGAAGGGTCTACTAACACCCCAAGGTTTTTCGTGAACTACCCATTCTTGATTCGTTGAATCAAAAACTAGGGTTTTACGCTAAAACTACTTTAAACATCACAAAAACAATAAAAGAACATTTCATCATGCGAAAAAGGAATCGAAACAAACAAAACATTATATTACGAAGTAAATCGAAATAAATCGAAGTAAATCGAAGTGCAACTTACAATGTAACTCGGATGTAAAAGAAAAGATGAACAAGTAATGCGAAGACAATAATGAAAACTCCAAAAAACTCTATAAATCCACAAGTCCAAGCGTACAAATCACTCTAAAATTAATCAAAACCTAATCTAACTCTCAATCTAAAGTGTAGTAATCAAAAAGAGGCGTCCCCCTTCATGGCCGTGCAATGGGTCCTTACAAAAATACAAGGAAACCCTAAAAGAGGTGCTTGAATTCGTGGCTTTTGGATACACGGTGGTCCCGACTGTCTGGTCTGGGGGTCGGGACCACAGAATGCTTTCTTCTCAATTCCTATACACTGTGGTCCCGACAATTAGATGAACGGTCCCGACCCCCAAGTATCTTTTTTTCTTGCTTTTCTTCCTCCTTTAGGTTGGGTCTTTGCGCTAGTCTTGGCCATCCAAAGCGAGGTTTGAACCATGACGTTTCCTTCGTTTTCTCGGCCATTTCCATAGCTATAAACTTCGATCTCCTTGCCTTTTTTTTCCCTGCAATTAGAAAAATAAAAGTATAAGCAATAAAATAACACTAAAACCTTAACTTTAATTATTTAAATGCATGAATAAGTGTTGAGTTAGGGAGTTTGTAATTACACTTTTCAAGTGTAATCATTATTCATTAGGAATGACTTAGGGTTGTGAAATTTGGAAATAGTGGGCCAAATAATTCAATACTTTGCATTTTGACTTGGGGGTATATGCAAGGGGTGCCCCAAGTAGAGGGGGTGGGCTCCCGACCTGAGTGACAGATTGATAGACTAATGTGTATCAGGCTGGTCTGGTAATGGTTAGCCTGTGGCCGTCTATGGCCAAAATAAGGGATAGAAGGGAGGCTTAAGGCCTTGTAAAAAGCTTGGAAACCAAGCCAAGCATGATATATGTATGTATGAGAAAGGGGAGAAAGAGAGTTTTGGTGTTGGGAGAAGGGAACCAGTAGAGTAAGAGGAGCCAAGGAAAAACCAAAGGAAGTTTGCTTTGGTTAGTTCTTCCTACTCAAACCAAATACAAATCAGTGATACAAAGATGCAATTAAGCTTTTAATGAATCTTTCAATATGGTTGTTTGTTGTTTGGATTAGAGGTGACGAGATTAAGCAACCTCATGAGTTGGGAACCAAGAACCACGAGTTTACTATCCACTTGCTCCACCTTTATTCAAGCTTGAGGTAGGGATTTCTAGCCTCTGTTTAGCATATATGAGATGTAAGGAGTTAGAAAATATTGTTATGATGATTATTTAAGAATTTGAAGGCATAACGATGTGAATCAAAGGGAGTGATATAAGTGTACATGTGTATCTATAGGTTGAAACCAAGATTTATATTTTGATAGAATGAGCAAATCAAAACTTGTTTTGATTGAATCATTGAAGTCTTTTAGGGCCTAAACATCACTTAGAAACAAGATTTTGGGTTATACATTAGATTCGACTAAGTTTGGGACACAAAACCTTGAGTTTTAAACCAGAATAAAGTAGGTCACTGGATATCAGGGGGGCGCGCCAGGTCCCTATAAGGGCACCCGAGTTGCTTCATCCAAACCTAGTTAGGTGATAAAGGTGCCCAGGTTCCTCAAGGGGGCACCTAGACCCTCCAAAAACTTCAAATATATGTTTTTTCTTGTTTAAGTTATTCTTTTATTAAACATATGAGGTTGTAAACTTACTAATTTACTCAAGTAAGGTTTATAAGTGTAAAGACTTAGTTATAGAACAAGTATTAGGGATAAAACATGAGAAAATTTACAAATTTTTGAACTTACTCTCAAAGAGACACCCTAGTGGTGTCGAGGTGGCCCGACCCTTGATGCAGGTGCTCAGGTCCCCTATAGGGCTGCCTCAGGTGCTCCAAAACCTCTTACTAGAATTTATTTAAAGTATCACTCAATTTAGGGCTTCTCAACCTTAATATAGATACTTCCCATTGTGTTACAGTGAACTTGTGAATATAAATTATGTGATGTTGAGTTAAAAAGAGTTGAAGATATGTTAAGAAAATGAGAAATGTTATAATCAAGTGATAGCATGTTGAATCAAAATTGAGATTATTATGTGGGATATTATGATAATCTTATTTGTGGTCTAGTTAAATGAGATAATACTATTAACTATTGCATGATTGAATAAGAGGATGATGTTAATTGTTACATGGTGAATAAGATAATGATGTTAAGTAATACATGGTTGAATTAGAGAGTGATATGAGCATAATCATGTTAATGAGATCGATAAGTAGAGGAATTAAAAGTGTCATTGAGACACGGGGTTGGTGCGTGTGAGAAAATAGGAGGGTATAGAAATTACCCTAGGGTTGAAAGACCTGAAACCTATGTAGGAATTGGTGTTTATACCAGTAGGTTAGTAGCTTAAAACATGATATGTGATAAGACTAATCATAACTTGTAACGATGATGTATATTGAGGCCAATCATGGCCTTAACGACAATGTTGATTGTGCCCAACCCTGTAAATAAAATGGAATCAAACTATGAATACGAGCGATTAAGAAAAGATGCCTAAGTAAATGATAATTGAATAAAGAGATGGGATTAATGACATGTGATTATATAAGATTTATTTGATAATGAAATTATGATACTTATATGGATTAAGACTTGGATTTTGTTATATGGTGTTGCATGATTAGATTGAGTTATATTAAATTATAAATGTTAACATTGTTTTACATTATTGCTTTTGAAGTTAAAAACCAATCAAGCACTTGCAAGTAGGAGGCAAAATACTTTTGTAAAAGTTAAATATTTTTGTAATATTAGGATAGGCCTAGTGTGAAACTGCAAGAATACATTTTGATCACCATGTAAATCGAGGGTATGCCCTCTAGATGATGTAAACTTTTCCCATTAATCCAAATTTATACATACTTAACGAAAAAAAATATTATATATGCTTTTATGATACTTTATAAGCACAAATGAACTAGTGCTTACGTCCCTATAGATTCTATTGCAGGTACAGATCCGAAGAACTAAGTGAGCATTGGTGGGATTACAAGTGGATGAGCTAATACAAACATTGCATTTGTCATTTGTTTAAGTATACAAACATTGCATTTGTCATTTGTTTAAGTATACAAACATTGCATTTTTCATTTGTTTAAGTTAAAACTTTCATTTGGGATTGTAATATTATTTTAATTTAAAGATGTCTTCGATTAGATTGTAAAGGCCATAAGGCCTATATTGTGTGTTGTTATTATTCTGAGATATGTTAGAGCACAATAGGCTAGCAATAGCCGAGGCTAAGTTCATATTATGTTATGTTATTATCCTATGTGAATGTCGTTCCAATGTTGTCTTATTACTCTGAACAGGGATTGGTTACTTAATACATGATATATATGATATTCACTCACCTCTCGAGTCATAAGATTCGGGGCGTGACATAATAGGTTTGGTGTTGGGCTTGGGGCCCAACCTCTTTTCTCTTTCTTTCCTTTCTCCTTTCTCCTTTTCTTTTTCTTTCCTTATTTTTCTTTTCATCCTTTTATTTTTCTCATATGCAGCCGATGGAGGGTGAGGGTGAAGGAGAGAAAAGAGAAAAAGAAAAAGAGAATAAAAAGAGTAAAGAGAAATATGCACAACCCAACATTAACACCGCCCAGTAGGAAACAACAATGAAAATATCCCAAATTGAATTAGACCACAGGGATAGCAACCATATGAAGCATTAAATTAGCAACATGAACCATGCCAGAGGCAAAATGTAGCACCAAACTGATACAGCAATCCAGAGCAACCAATGAAATTTCAAATATCTAGTGCAGATGATGAATAAGCAACAACAACAAAATTCAAAACAAAACTCCATAGTCAGTAGCACAGCATTCATTGTGATAGTATGTGATGTGAGGCTTGAGGATTTGAGGTTTGGTGGGTTTTTCTTTACATGGCATAATGCTAGGGCACAAGGTCATATAATGAGGAAGTTGGATCAGGCAATTGTTAATGCTTCTTGGTTATTAACTTTTGAAGCCTTTATTGTAGAATTCCTTCCATTTGATGTCTCAAATCATTCTCCTATAGTGGTTGATGTGGGCATACATTTACCTAAGATACATAAACCGTTTAAATTTTTTAATCATTTTTTTAAAAGGTAAAATAAATATATTAAAAAAGTAAAAAAATACAAATCTTAGGGGCACACACCCATATATACATTATAAGCTCAAAATCAAATGTCCTAACAAACTTCTAAACTAAAGAGAGCATTCACACCTCTAGTTAAAATAAGACTGCAAAACATCTATACAAATTGATTGCAAATAGACAATCTCTCTATCAAAAACATTTGCAGTAACAAACCAATCTTCTAGCATTCTGATTCTACTCCAACCATTGCATCCCCATTACAACATCAAGCAACAATGAAACATCCTAATTACCAAAACAATTCAGCATAACGTAGTATACGTAGCACATTCCAACAGCATTCTGATTTGCATCAAATTTAGCATGCCAATATAATAGAAATTGCATCACATATTACATCAAATAAAATAATTCATGCCAAGTACTTGAAGATCATAGCAACTTCAACACCCCTCTTAATGCACCAAACTCCATTTGCATCTTGCACAAACTTAGGCCACAACCCCTGTAGCAACAAGTACTGGTAGAAAAAAGCCTTTTGGTTGCGACTTAAAGCGATAGCCAAAAATTAAAGAACCGTTGCAAAAGGGCATTAGCTATGACTTGGTTATGGCTCGTCAGTACTGGTTTATGCTAAGTGGTAAAAGATTTTTTTCGTTACAACCCATAACTATAACCATGAATTGGTTACGACAAATATGTCATTTATTATGACATATGGAATGGCCAATAAAGCGACCCTAAAATCATTGGTTATAGCCTGAACCCTAGTAAATATTGTTTTATTAATTTAATTTTATAAGTTTTTTACTACGACTTTGGGTCGTGGCCAATATCAAAATTATATATATATTTTTTGTATATAGTAGGCCGTAACTAATACTATTAATTATTTTAAATTTTAATTTAATTTATAATAATTATTTTTTACCTGTACAATTAACATTATATTTATAGTCAATAACGAATTTGATTAATACACAGTCCTTGTAATTCATTGGGGTTGTTTGGTTTACTGAAAAACTCCAAAAAACTCTATAAATATCTGTTATCTTTATATCACATCAATTTTTTCTCTCACTGCACGTATTACGAACTCTCTCCAAACCACAATTTATCTCAATTTATCTCACTTTTTCTTACTCCAAACAACCCCAATATGTAATATGAAGTGTGCAATAGATTAATAAAAATGTATTCGAGTACATTAGGATTAAAAAATATGACACAGTGCAACATTAAAAATTCATAATACAATATCAAAAAAAAAAAAATCCATAAGATAATACCAAAAATATGTCCCAAATACTTTATTTAAAAAAAATCATTTTGTATCAAATCTGGATTTGAATCCCTGAAATAAAAATAAAACAATAATTAGTTTAATAGACCAATTAAACATAATAAAAATAAATGGAACGTGAAATTATTGCTTATAATGGTTGTCATGCATTTCATTTAAACCCAATAATCTTTTTTTTTTTTTTTTGTAAGTTAAGAAAAAATAAATTAATAAAAAAATACAAAATCATAGGGTGTAACCCCCCGCAAATTACAATAAAGCTCAAAACAACTAACTTAGACAAGAACTCTGAAGGTCAAAGAATCCAAAACAACTAGCTTAGATAAAGAAGCTCTCAAGCTAGCTAAGGGACAAATGAAGTCAAAACTTTAATCTCTTTAGTAATACAAACCTCCACCAAGTCTGAAGTGCTCTGGGGTAAATAGAAAGTAAACCTTCTATGAAACAAAAACAGTTGCCAAAAGCGACTTATTCTATAATACTTCAAACGTATTTGCTCTATGTATCTAATTGTGCAATAGCAAGATTATACTTAAGTACACAAATCAAATCAATTATTTTTCAATTGTCTATTCTTAAGTCTCAAACAATAATATTTGGTTCCAATATATTCTAATTGCACTCATACTAATCAACAATTGAAAGGGATATATTAATGGAATCTGAGTACAAGGATCTAATAAATGATTTTGCTACTCAAAAGCAAGAATGGTAGTATTTAACTAATGATTTTTTACCATAATTTTTTATGTATATTGTATATATAACACTTCACATTAAAAAACCTCCACCAACATCTCACCTTAGGCTCCTAGATCGTTTGGATCAGTCCTAATTAAGATATAGAAATATTTCTATTAGTCACTATCATTTAGAACATGGATTGACTCAAGACGGAAGACTGTTTGTACCAATTACACAACTGCACTAGGCTTTCATTTTGCATATATAGCATTTAATACTTCACAAACACAAGATGGAATATCTACAAAATAGGTCTATCAGACTACAATTCAAAATAAATGCTAATAGTAATGCTAAGCTCCAAGGCATTAAAGATGCCAAAGCATAAGCGGAAGAGGACATTCAACCACAATAACCTAAAGATAAACTACTTTGTGAGAATGAAAACTGTGTTACGACAAAGCAACAAAAACAATAACAGTAATGATCCTTCTCCATACTAAAAAAAATACAAACTCTTTCAGGAGGACCAGTAGGTATGCCATGTGCAGAAAGTGTGTTTTCAATTCATGTTTCACTAATAGCTTTCAAGTTTGTGTCCCATTTCTACTTAAAGGACAACCCAGGTGAAAGCAGGTTACAGTAACTACAAAGTGATAAAAATTGTTTGCAATTAGAAGCACTCAACCAATTGCCCAATCAACAAAAGCTTGGATATGCATGGAATGAAAAATCAAAGTACCTGTTGTCGATTTTAAACTTGTCCTTTGCTGTCCGTATCAATAACATATTGACTACAGTTTTCATCCTTCTAGACTAATGCCAATGGTGTATTACCTGCTTGACAATGAGCATGCATATGGAGGAAACAATGCAGAGGGTATTAGGGAAAAGGACAAATAAGAAAAACCAAAAATATTAAGCTAAAGTGCATAGTATGCATCAGCATACACTACCATCATAGGCAAGGAAATGAACCCCCCCCCCCCAAAAAAAAAAAAAATTGAATGAACAGAAGATCCAAATACCAAGTTTCACACTAACATTTTCAGTAGATAGCAATTGTACATCCACTGAATAATATACTCATATCAGCAATTTAATGCAGCAAACAGAACTAACACCGAACGAAGCAAACACAGCAATTTAGAGAACTCCTTTTGCCAGAGAAAAAAGCAAAACATAGCAGCTCAACCATTAAAAACAGATAGCAGTAATGACATGAAATGTAGCACCAAATGATCTTCACCAATTGAGGAAAACATAGCAGCTCAAGTCCTCCATCTGTGCAGTGCACAAATATCCTCAAATACACCTCTCTTATCAGCACTCAAAACACCAATTAAACTCCCCCAAAAATATAATTTAACCACGTCACAAAAACTCTGCCACCAGCTCTAGTTGCAGATATCAGAATCTTCACACAAGCAAGCTTCAACTCAGCACCAGAACTACTTTATTCTGCAACTTTAACCATCAATCAGCCCAGCAACTTCAAACACCACTCTCAACTGCAACTTTTCCAACTCAACTGTACAAACTGAGGTTCAAAACAAATTTATAAGGAAAGAAATCAGCAAGCAGATTGCTTGCAATCTCCATCAGCTACACCATGCAACAGAGGTGCAGCTAGAACAAATCAGCAAATCTTGAGCAGTGCACAATAATCAGCAATAAGAACACAATGTTTAGGCTTAAATGTAGCTTTTTCCAACAGCTTAAGAGCTTGACCTAAAGTTTAGTTAGTCCAGCAATATTATAAGAATCTGCAACACCCAACTCCCATCCTCAAAAGCAACTCCTTATCCCATCAGAATGTAGCACACTGGCAGGCCCAATGAATCACCTCTATCAAATTCTAGCATCAAGACAGCCAAATTAATTTCAACTCAGGCACTCGCACCTGCAGCTCCTCATGCACACAGCTAATGCACCAATCATTTAATAGCAGCAACAAAACAGCCATAGCCTGACCAAGTGCAAACCTACCAATCACCCAGTAATCATCAAGCATTAAGAACCAAACAACTCTAAACCAGATTCCCAGCAGATATAATCACAACACAGTAGAGTGCCCCACAAGTCAAAAATCAAAGTCAAAACAACAGAAACAATAACAGAACTGTAACATCTTAGCATCTCAACTTAACCCCTAAAGCACAATGGCATTCAAACAACCATTGCACACCACTTCAGCAAAATGGGACTTCAGATTACATTCACCTTACTACAGCCAAGCAATAAACAGAACAAGAAACAACGAGCCTGCCAAACACACCATTACAGAGTTTCAGACCAAATATCGGCAACCATCACTGAGCAGCAGAGGATTTTGCAACAGAATACAGGAACCAGCAGAGGATTCAACCCTCCTACCAAGCTCTCTATAGAATAACATCAACACAGACAACTAAAACCAGCAGACTAAACTCTGGAAGTATTGAATCAGGGAACATTTTGCCTGCAGCACTTACATATAACAGGATCAATTGACAGCAGAAATGAAGAACATCTCCGCCACCCAGATCTAGATTCAAACAACAGAAGCAATATGCAATAATCCTGCACCGCCAAGTCACCAAAGAATAGCAACTAAGCAGTCAACAGCGTAACAAGTAAATTCCATTCTTGAGTCAAATGGTGATCAGCAGGAGAATTTGGAAAGGTAGAACAACCCATAATGCAATGTTTCACTACATTCATGATCATCCTCGTGATTGTGAACACATCCAAGTAGGAATTATCATACGGACGGTGATTGTTTTCCCTCCAAATTATATAGACTGACACTACATGGGACAATTTACCTATAATAGATAAAAGGGACGATCCATGGAAAGTGGATAAAGCCCAATTTTTTTTTACATCAGCCCAAGAATTGGAAACATCACTTAGCCCACATTTGCCAAGAATGGTGGTCCACACCCTCTCCTTGTAGCTACATCTAAAGAATAAATGGTCATGATCGTTAACCTAACCTCTACAAAATAACCAACTGATCCTCTAAATAAGGCCATATGATAAATGTTTATCTTGAGTGGATAATTTCTCTCTGATAGCCAACCAAAGGATAAAAGAACACCTAGAAATGTGGTATTTGAACCAAACAATTTTGTACCAATTAACAAAAGGATGATGAACCTGCAAAGCTTCCCAAGCTTCTTTAGCTAAGAAATCCTTACCTCTAGCAACATTCCACATGGCTTTATACATTCTCTCTCCATTAGGAGGGTCCAAACCTTCTGTTTCCCTTGTTAAATCAATAAGCTCATTAGAGTTCACCACTAGCCACCTCCATTGTCCAAAAGATATGATATCACTAGCCATGGAGTTTTTTGTTAACCCAAAATCGTAGATAACTCAATCTCCTAGAGAATTGCATATAAGGCCTCTAGGCATCCAAGAGTCAAACTATAAGGAAGTATTAAGCCCATTCCCAACTTTAGTAGTGATAAGAGATGTAAGCTTCCCCCCGAAGCTTCAAAATCTTTCTCCAAGTCCACGAACAATTCCATGGGACATTCGCAACCCAAAAATGGTTCTTGTGCAAAAGATTCAACTTAACCCATGAGATCCATAATGAAGTAGAACAAGGTTGCAAATCTTCCATATAAATCTTCCAAAAATGGTTCTTGTGCAAAAGATTTAACTTAACCCATGAGATCCATAATGAAGTAGAACAAGGTTGCAAATCTTCCATACAAATCTGGCCATAGAAGCGATATTCCAATCTTTAATCTTTTTAATGCCAAGTCCACCCTCCTCCTTTGGCCTAGTGATTTCGTCTCATGGCACCTTTGCTTCTTGCCTCACTAGAGAGGTTCCTTTCCAAAGAAAGGCCCTTAAATAGCTCTCAATAGTTTTAGAAATGTTTGCTGGTAAAATAAAATGGGCGCACCAGTAAGATGGGATACTGAAGAGAAGTGATTGGATAAGTTGGAGCCTCCCTGCAAAGGATAAGAATTGATCAGTCCAACTTTTCACCTTTCGAAGAATCTGATCTACTAATTCTTTACAATCAATACCCTTGAGCTTTGTAGATTAAGGGCACACTCAAATACTTAACAGGCAAAACAACAAGTTTAAACTCCAATAAGGTCAAAATATTACCCTACGTTGTCTCATCTACACTAGAAATAAAAAATTCACTTTTAGCTACATTAGGCTGTAAACCAGACAAAGAAGAGAATAACTTCGAGGAGTCCTTTACCACCTTCACAAACTCATAATCCCCTTCACAAAAAAACCTAAGGTCATCCACAAAACACAAGTGAGTGAGTTTAGTCTTTCTACATCTCCAATGGTATTTAAATAGAGGAGAATCCTCTATCTTCTTGGCAATAATACACGATAAAACCTCCATACAAATAACAAATAAGTAAGGGGATCCCTGACGGAGGCCTTTCTTCCCTTCAAAGAAACCATTTAATTCCCCATTAATACTGATAGAATACCTTGGAGTAGAAACACAAGCTTTAATCCATCCAATGAACATAGTAGAAAAACCCAGTAACCGGAGGGAGTCCCAAATAGAATACCTTAGGCCAAGTATGATGAGTTTTTGCCACTTGTGGAACATGTTTAGGCTATGCCAATTGGGGGATATGCTATGTATCGGGTGTATAAGAAATTGAACATGGTGAAAAAGGCTCTTAAAGCTTTATCCATAGAAAAGAGTAAGAAGAGTAATGAAGACGTGGTTGAATTACATTCTGAATCGGCTAGTATTCAAACAAGTATTGCTATTTTTGGAGGGAACGCTAAATTGGTGGCAAAGGAGAGGAATTGTTTGTCACGTTTAATGCAAGCTAGTAGGGATGTGGAAAGCTCGGTTAAACAGAAGAGTAGAATTCAATGGTTGAAGGAGGGGGATAGGAATTCAGCGTTCTTCTTTCACTCTACTAAAAATAGATTGAGCACTAATAAGATTTTGAGTATTCAAAGGGAGGATGGGTTGGTGCTCAAGGATAAGGATTTGATTTCAGCAGAAGCTGTTAAGTTCTATCAAGATTTTCTTGGTTCAAATTGCTCTATTCCTTATGATGATCATGATCTTGGGGAGTATGTGTCTTCTTCATTTACTTCCACACAGGTTGAGTGGTTGGGAGGAGACTTCTAAGATGAGGATATTCGGGGGGCTATGTTCAGTTTGCATGCAAATAAGATGTCGTGTCCGGATGGCTTTAATGCTTATTTCTTTCAGAAGACTTGGAGTTCAGATGTTGTACCTGCAATTAAAGAACTTTTTGGCTTTCTATTCTTCTCAAGGAGTCTATTAATGTACATTCAATGTATCTAGTCGTGGGAAATGTGAATGGTCACTCATGTATATGAATAGTCACCTTGTACATCTATAACTAGACACACATGAACCCAGTTGGGTGTTTGGTATTGAGCTCAGTTAATCTCAATCTTTGACATTGTATTAAAGCTTCAACTCTGATTCTGGCTGTGTGTCACTATTGCGTAGCCTTCTGTGTGTCCACATTGAAGCCAGAAGTCATCTTGTCATTGCAAAATCATAAAAGGTCTTTCCTCAATTGCTGGTTCAGAGATTGAAGGACCTCAAAGGTGTCATCGGTGTCAGGTAGGCCTCGTCGAAAAAAGCTTCGTTGCCGAAAGTTCCCCACGCGCCGATAGCTTCCCTACGCGTGGGCCTCACGCGCCTCCTTTGTCTAGCGTGTGTGAGTACGTAAAGCCCCCTTTCAGCCTTCGGTTGTTTGCAGGCAGCTCGACTAGCTCCAGCAAGCCTCCAGCAACCTTCACTTGCTGTTTATTGAACATTTTTCGCGTCTCCTTTGTTTAACAATATTGTTCACTTGCTAGTTTGGTACCTGTAATTTCTTCAAAGCTTTCGGGAATAAGGTCAGTGTTAGAGTTTATCCCACCACAAATGGCACATATAGTTTCTTCACAATCTTCTACTAGCAAGCATCCTTAGACTATAACTCTTTCTAAAGAAGAGTATTCAAGATTCCCACAGTATCAGAAAGCTCATCAGGCCTCTTGTCTTTCCTCTTCCTTTGCTCAACAAGGTAATTCCATTACATGTTTCTCCACTCATTCTCCTTTCTCATAAATTATAGACTCTGGTGCTTCCAATCACATGTGTTGAACATCTTCATTGTTCTCTGGTATCTAATATTCTACCTCTCTCCGTTCAGTTACATTAGCCAATGGGTCAGCTACCGCAGTCAATGGTGCTGATAAAGTCATTCCTTCTCCTTCTCTTTCTCTAGTGTCAATGTTCTATGTTCCTTCTTTCCCTTTTAATCTTATGTCTGTTAGTCAACTTACCAAGCACCATAATTGTTCAGTAACCTTCTTTCCCAACTCTGCTGTTATATAGAATATGACGGCGGGGGAGAAGATTGGTGGAGGACATGAAGTTGGAGGAGTCTAATATCTTGATACTGAGGTATCTAGAGTTTGTTCTGCAATAGCTTCTCCCTTAGAAATTCATTGTCGTCTTAGACATCCATCCTTGAATAGGCTAAAATGTATGGTTCCTAGTATACATAATTTACAATCTTTAAATTGTGAATCCTGTCAATTGGGAAAACATCATTGTGTGCCTTTTACACCTCGAGTCAATAATAGATCATCGAGTCCATTTTCATTAGTTCATTCAGATGTTTGGGGCCCTATTCGAGTTACTTCAAAATTGAGATTTCGGTATTTTGTCACCTTTGTGGATGATTTTTCAAGAATGACATGGCTTTATTTGATGAAAGATTGTTCTGAGCTGTTTTCTATTTTTCAAGCCTTTTGTGCTGAAATTAAAACTCAGTTTGATGTATCCGTGCAAATTCTTCATAGTGATAATGCAAAAGAATATTTTTCCAAACCTTTTGCTGATTTCATGACCTCTTCTGGTAATCTCCATCAATCTTCTTGTTCCCGTATTCCACAATAAAATGGGGTAGCTGAACGAAAGAATTTGCACCTCATTGAAACAGCTCGGTGTCTACTTTTTCAAATGGATGTTCCCAAAATTTTTTGGAGTAATGCCGTTTTAACTGCATGTCATTTAATCAATCGCATGCCCTCTTCTATGCTCAAATAACTAACTTCTCATTCTGTACTATTTCCTAACAAACCTTTGTTTTCTCTTCCACCTCGCATTTTTGGGTGCGTTTCATTTGTTCATCAGTTTGCACCTGGGGTTGATAAATTGGATGCCCGTGCTCATAAGTGTATCTTTTTGGGGTATTCTAGATTACAAAAGGGGTACCGTTGTTATAGTCCGTGTTGAAAAGGGAAAGATTCGATGACAATATTACTGAATATTTGGAGATTTGATAGCCATGAATATTTATTGTAAATAGAATATTAGTTGTTGAAATCCAAATTAATGTGGAGTAATTGGTGGTAGAGATTGATTAGGGATTCATACCTTATTGAGGCAGATTTCCTGCTCTTAATTTAGGAGATTTTTTTTTTCCTTCTTTATTTCATTATTGTATTATAAATAGTGATCAACAGCATAAACAGATTTCAAGAAATACAGAAAGTTATTCCACATCCTTCATTTTCTGTCTAGATGGCATCAGAGCCAAATTAGGTTCCTTGGGATTTATTTTATTCCAACCTTCATTGCTGAAAAACCAGTACCTATTTTCTGTCCTTTATTGCCAAACATTATTGTATCTGAAACAGGGGGAGAATCACTACGACATAATAAAAAAAATACTGAGTCTCTCATTTATACTCGGAGAAGACCTCATCAAAAGAGTCAAAGTTAGCCTATTCTTCTTGGAAATGATCAATCTCGACCTTTGGGAACTGGTCCAGATATCACAAGTAGTTCTGTTCCTAACTCATCTTTAATTCCTGTTACTTCTTCTAGCCAAGAACCATTAAACCTTGATATTCCAATAGCTATTAGGAAAGGAACCCGAACCTGTACCAAATATCCTATTGCTAAATATATTTCTTATGAAAAACTTTCTCACACTCATAGGGCATTTACCTCAAAAATCTCACACTTGTTTGTCCCGAGAAACATTCAGGAAGCTTTTGATGATCCGAATTAGAAATTAGCAGTGATGAAAGAGATGAATGCTCTTAAAAAAAATGATACTTGGGAGATAGTTGATTTACCTAAGAAAAAAAAGACAATGGGCTGCAAGTGGGTCTTTATTGTGAAATGTAAAGCTGATGGTAGCGTAAAGAGGTACAAGGCAAGACTCGTAGCAAAAGGGTTCACCCAGACCTATGGGATTGATTATCAAGAAACCTTTGCTCCTGTAGCCAAAATAAACTCAATCAGAGTCTTGTTATCTTTAGCTGTAAATTTCAGCTAGGCATTAGACCAGTTAGATGTGAAAAATGCCTTCTTAAATGGAGATCTTGAGGAAGAAGTCTTTATGAGTCTACCACCTGGGTTTGAGGGAAACTTGGGACCAAACAAAGTCTGTAGACTAAAAAAGTCTCTCTATGGTCTCAAACAGTCCCCTAGAGCTTGGTTTGAGAGATTTGGGAGAACTGTGAAGAATTATGGCTACTGTCAAGGTCAAACTGACCATACCATGTTCTACAAACATGGTAGAGAAGGCAAGATTGCAAAATTAATTGTCTGTGGAAGATATAATATTGACAGGCGATGACAATGAAGAATTGGCAAGACTGAAAAGAAGGCTTGCAGCTGATTTCGAAATCAAGGATTTAGGTGCATTAAAATACTTTCTTGGAATGGAGTTTGCTAGATCCAAAGAAGGTATTTTTTTGAACCAACGTAAATATGTTCTTGATCTACTTGATGAAACAGGTATGCTAGGGTGTAAACCAGCCGAGACACCCATTGAACCAAACCTTAAATTGCAATCGTCTAAAGCAGAAGAAGTTCTAAATAGAGAGCAATATCAAAGACTCGTTGGAAGACTAATCTACTTGTCACATACACGTCCAGATATAGCAGTTGCAGTTAGCCAGTTCATGCATGCACCTAGACAGAAACACTTTGATGCAGTCTATAGAATTCTCAGATACCTAAAGGGAACCCTAGGAAGAGGTCTACTGTTTAAAAACCATAGGCATTTACAAGTTGAAGCCTATACATATGCAGATTGGGCTTGGAGTGCTATTGATAGACGGTCAACCTCTGGCTATTGTATATTTGTTGGTGGAAACCTTGTTACCTGGCGGAGTAAAAAGCAGAATGTGGTAGCAAGAAGCAGTGCAGAGGCTGAGTTTAGATATGTTGCTCATGGAATTTGTGAAGTGTTGTGGATTAAGAGACTAGTGGAAGAATTGAATACCTCTAGTCTGTTGCCCATGAAAGTGTACTGTGACAATTAATCTACTATCTCGATCGCTCACAATCCAGTGCTTCATGACAAAACAAAGCATGTGGAAGTGGACAAACACTTCATCAAAGAAAAGCTTGAAAACAGGTTGATTTGTATGCCATACATCCCTACTACCGAACAAGTTGCAGATGTGCTTACAAGGGGGCTTCCTACAAGATAGTTTGATTGACTAATTGGCAAGCTGGCTATGGAGGATATCTTCAAACCAACTTGAGGGGGAGTGTTGAAAAAGGAAAAATTCAGTGACAATATTATTGAATATTTGGAGATTTGATAGCCATGAATAACCAACCCAAACCAAACTAAGCCTTTTCCCACTAGGTAGGGTCGGCTATATGGATTTGACGACGCCAATCAAATCTGTTTAGGGCCATGTCCTCCGTTAAATCCAAGTACGCAAGGTCATGTTTAATAGTTTCTTTTCAACTTCTCTTGAGTCTTCCTCTTCCTCTCCTACTTCTAGCAATCTCCATACTTTCACACCTTCTAACAGGTGCCTCCGTTGGATGCCTTCTGACATAGCCGAACCATTTTAATCGATTTTCTCTCATTTTATGTTCAATCGGTGATATTCCTACTTTGTCCCTAATCTCCTCATTCCTAATCCTATCTCCTTGTAATCTCGGACATCCATCTTAGCATTCTCATCTCCGCAATTGCCATCTTCTGAACATGATTATGCTTTACTGCCCAACACTCTGATCCATATAGCAACGCTGGTCTTACTGCCACCTTATAATACTTTCCTTTCACCTTGAGGGGGACTTTTCGATCGTACAAGACCCCCGAAGCACTCCTCCATTTGATCTGCCCGGCCTGAATCCTATGACTTACATCAATATCAATCCCTCCATCTTTTTGCACCATAGATCCAAGGTACCTAAAGTTTACTTTCTCTACAATCTTTTGTGTGCCTAAACTTATTTCTATGCTACCAGTTACTCTACTTGAACTAAACTTGCATTCCATATATTCCGTTTTGCATCGACTTAGCCTAAACCCTTTTGTCTCTAACGTTTCCCATCACAATTCTAGCTTAGCATTCACTCCTCTTGTCTCATCTACTAAAACAATATCATCTGCACATAGCATACACCACGGCACCTCATCCTGAATATGCCTTGTAATCTCATCCATAACTAGAGCAAATAAGTATGGGCTTAAAGCTGAGCCTTGGTGTAGACCAATTGTGATAGAAAACTCTTTAGTGTCTCCACCAGTCGTCCGTATAGATGTCATGGTTCTATCATACATGTCCTTTATCGCCTCAATATATGCGACACATGCTCCTTTCTTTTCCAATACTCTCCATAGAATCTCCCTAAGAACCCGATCATAGGTGTTCTCTAAATCAATGAACACCATATGTAAATCTTTTTTACCTTCTCTATACTGTTCCATTAACCTCTTCAGAAGAAATATAACCTTCATGGTTGATCTCCCAGGCATGAAACGAAATTGATTCTCTGAAACGTTTGTTGTCCTTCTTAGTCTTCTCTCAATAACTATCTCCTATAATTTCGTCGTATGGCTCATCAATTTAATCCCACGGTAGTTTGCACAGTTCTGAATATCTCCTTTGTTCTTGTATATGGGTATAAGAATACTTTTCCTCCATGCATCAGGCATCTTCTTGCTCTTTAGCACTACATTAAAAAGTTTGGTCAACCAACTTATGCCACACTCCCCTTGGCACCTCCAAACCTCAATAAGGATACCATTTGGCCCAACCACTTTCCCATTCTTCATCCTTTTCAATACTTCTTCTACTGTTTCCCTACTGATTCTCCTATAGAACATACGATTTAATTCTTCCCTAAAGGTGTAAATTGCCCCAATTGTATGTCACTACTACTACTTTCGTTAAATAACTTGTAGAAGTAGCTCTTCCAACGCTCCTTTATCTCCTCTTTCTTTACTAATACCCTTTCATCCTCATCCTTAATGCATTTAACTTGGTTTAAATCTTTGGTCCGCTTATCTCTGGATTTAGCAAGCTTGAATATCTCTCTTTCGCCCTCCTTAGTGTCAAGTCACCTATATAAATCCTCAAATACCTTTGCCTTAGCCTCACTAACTGCCTTTTTGGTTTCTCTTTTTGCTTCTTTATACCTCTCCAAGTTCGCTCCATTTCAATCATTTTGCCAAGATTTAAAACACTCTCTTTTAACTCTTATCTTGTCTTGGACGGCCTCACTCCACCACCATGCCTCTTTCTGTGCCGGAGCACTCCCTTTGGATTCTCCTAAGACTTCTTTCCCTACCCTCCTAATACACTCTGCTACCTAATCCCACATATTATCTGCACTCCCATTTACCGCCCAAACATCTTCCTCTAGTACTCTTTCCCTAAATGCTAATTGCTTATCGCCTTTCAAGTTCCACCATTTAGTCCTTGAGCATCTATACAACTTCTTTTTTCTAGCCCACCTTTGAAGCTGCACATCTATGACCAACAACCTATGTTGGGAAGTCAAGCTCTCCCCCGGTATAACCTTGCAATCTTTACAAGTTACACGATCTCTTTTCCTAGTTAAGAAGAAATCAATATGTGTCCTTGAGGAGCCACTCTTATATGTCATCAAATGTTCCTCTCTCTTCCTAAAAAAAGTGTTCGTCACCATGAGATCATAAGCCACCGCAAACTCCAAAATATCCTTCCCTGCTTCATTTCTATTACCGTATCCATATCCCCCATATACTCCTATGTACCATCTACGTCGCATCCTACATGACCGTTCAAATCTCCTCCTATGAAGACCATTTCCCCTTGGGGTATCTCTAATAGCATTCCTTCCAAGTCTTCCAAAAACTTCTCCTTATGTTCATCTCCTAAGCCCGCCTAGGGGGCATAAACACTAATTACGTTTACTATCTCTTCTCCTAACACTAACTTAATTGCAATAATCCTATCTCCACAGCGTTTTACATTAACTATATCTTCCTTTAGGTCCTTACTTACTACTGTGCCGACCCCATTCCCCGATCTATTAAGTCCCGTATACCATAACTTCTACCCAGTCCTCTAAATCTCTTTAGCTTTCTATCCCACCCACCTTGTCTCTTGCAAGCAAGCAATTGCGATTTGTCTCCTTTCCATTGTATTCACCACTTCCATAAGTTTCCTAGTTAAACTCCCAATGTTCCAAGTACCTAATCTCAGCCTCCTATTTTAAACTAGCTTCCTTACCCCCCTCACTCGTCCAAAAAAGTGTGAGGACCCTTGCTTATTTAACACTGCAACCGGGCACCGATGCAGCAGTCCTTGCTTATTTAACACTGTACTCGGACCATACAGCGCGTTGCTAAGTAGAGGACTCCCCCACGAAATCTCATTAGGTGTCAAATCCATGAAAAAAAATCCGACTGAATATTGTGCTGGCTATCGGCTACCTAACGCACAACACTCCTCCTTTGTCCGGGCTTAGGACCAACTATGTCAAGGATACCCCAACATAGGCGGAGTTATTTGATAGCCATGAATATTTACTATAAATAGAATATTAGTTGTTGAAATCCAAATTAATGTGAAGTAATTAGTGGTAGAGATTGATTAGGGATTCATACCTTATTTAGGCAGATTTCCTACTCTTAATTGAGGAGATTTTTTTTTTCCTTCTTTATTTCATTATTGTTTTATAAATAGTGATCAACAACATGTACAGATTTCAAGAAATACAAAAAAGTTATTTGTGCATATGTCAAGAGTCCGTCTCTTAATCGATTCTTTATTTGTGCATATGTCACTTTCTTTGAGTCTCTCCATTTTTCTCTCAGTCTCAACCCAGTCTATCCTTGATGAGAGTCTTCCTCTCCCTGTTGTTCCAGTTGAGTCTAGTCATCATACCCCTTTAAGTCCATCTAGTTGTCTGTCTCGTCCTGACTTGCAAGTTTACACTCGACGTCAAGAAGTGATTGCTCCACCTCCAGTGCTCCACCATCTGCTTCTCTTCTACCGACAGCTCCTATAAGTGATTTAGATGTTCCTATTGCTCTTTGGAAGGATACACGTTCTTGCACTTCTCATCTCATTTCTCATTTTGTATCTTATGATGCATTATCACCTTCCTATCATTCATTTGTTACATCTTTACACTTTGTTTCTATTCCTAAAACTATCTCTAAAGCACTTTCTCACCCTGGATGGCATTCTGCTGTGGAAGATTAGATGTCTGCTCTTCTAACCAATGATACATGGGAACTTGTTTCCCTTCCTTCTGATAAGTCTGTGGTTGGCTATCGTTGGGTATATACTGTTAAGTTTCATCCTAATGGTACTGTGGATAGGTTAAAGGCACACTTGGTTATAAAGGGCTATACTTAGATTTATGGTTTGGACTTCTCTGAGACATTTTCTCCTATTACTAAACTTACTTCTATTTGTCTCTCCATCAACTTGATGTAAAAAATGCCTTTTTGCATGGTGATCTTGCTAAAGAAGTATATATGGAACAGCCTCCTGGGTTCGTTGCTCAAGGGGAGTCGGGTAAGCTTGCAAACTAAAGAGAGCATTATACGGCATGAAGTAGTCTCCTCGGGCAGGGTTTGGCCAATTTAGCACTATTGTTACTGAATTTGGCCTCGTTCAGTGTGGAGTTGATCATTCAGTCTTTTACCGTCATTCTTCTAAAGGACGGATTTGACTCCTTGTGTATGTAGATGACATTGTTATCGCAGGAGATGATTCCCAAGGTATTGATGATCTGAAGATGTTCCTTCAAAGTAAGTTTAGTACCAAAGATTTGGAACCATTGAAATATTTCTTGGAAATTGAGATTGCCCGGTCATGTATGGGTATTTTTCTCTCTCAAAGAAAATATGTTCTGCATTTGTTAACCAAGACAAGTATGTTGGATTCTAAATCTGTGGATACTCCAATGGATCCAAGTACCAAGTTAGTTGCTGATCAGGGTGAGTTGTTGCATGATCTTAGTCAGTATCGGAGGTTAGTTGGAAAACTAAATTATTTGACCGTCACCAGACCTGATATATCTTTTGCCACAAGTGTGATCAGTCAATTTCTTGAATCACCTTGTAGTAGTCTTGGGATGCCGTTGTGAGAATTTTGAGATATCTGAAAGGAGCACCAGGGAAAGGCTTAATATACAAAGACAATTGACACACTCTAGTTCATGGGTATACCGATGCAGACTGGGCAGGGTCACAATCAAACAGACGATCTACTACTGGGTATTGTATCTTTGTTTTAGGAAATCTAGTGTCCTAGAAGAGTAAAAAGCAAACCGTAGTAGCACTATCAAGTGCTGAGTCAGAGTATAGAGCAATGGCACATACAACTTGTGAGATGATCTGGATACAGAACATGTTAAAAGAATTAGGAGTTTGCCATCCACAGCCCACGGAATTACTATGTGATAATCAGGCTGCAATTCATATTGCATCTAATCCCGTATTCCGTGAAAAGGACTAAACATATTGAGGTCGATTATCATTTTGTTCGGGAAAAGATTATGCAGATTGTAATAAAGAATCGTCATGTGAAGTCTGAATATCAACTTGCTGTTTTGTTTACCAAAGCTCTTGGAGGATCTAGAGTAAGGTTCATTTGTAACAAACATGGAACATATGACATATATGCTCCAACTTGAGGGAGAGTGTTAATGTACATTCAATGTATCTTGTCGTAGGAAATGTGAATGGTCACTCATGTATATGAATAGTCACTTTGTACATCTATAAATAGGCACACATGAACCCAGTTAGGTGTGTGGTATTGAGCTCAGTTAATCTCAATCTTTGACAGAGTCTAATGCTATGGTAATTGCGTTGATTCCTAAAGCTCCAAATGCTTGCGAGTTGAAGGATTTCAAGCCTATTTCGTGTTGTAATACGATTTATAAATGCGTCACTAAGCTTCTTGCAGGGCGATTGAAGGCACTACTTCCATGTATTATTAATGAAGCTCAGGCTACTTTTGTGAATGGGAGGAGTGTTGGAGACAACATTCTTATGGCTCAGCTCAGGAACTTGTGAGGGGTTATCATTCTAACTTATCAAGCGCAAGATGTGCGATTAAGGTTGATTTGATGAAGACATATGATTTTGTTCATTGGGAATTTCTTCGGGATGTGCTTCGACTTTTAGGATTTCTAGTGAAAATTTATTGCGTGGATTAGGACATGTGTTTCTAGTCCAAGATATTCTGTTAGTATTAATTGGGAGCTAAATGGCTATTTTGAAGGAAGGAAAGGGCTTAAGCAGGGGGACCCCATTTCTACTTACTTGTTTGTGATTTGTATGGAGGTTCTAGTATGGGCCATCAAGGTCTAGTACGGGTCTTAGAAACTAACTTCAAGAGGTTGGCAAACCATCATCTAGGTCATGGGTTTAGATGGTTAGAAGAACTAGAATAATTAAGTTCTTTATTTGAATTTATCTCAGGAGACATCTACCCATTGATGTTACAGACTAGAATAAGGACACCTAATCTCTCTTAAGTAGATTAGCTCTAGCCCTTTTTGCCTAAAGGGAATTGGAAGCAGGATCACAAATTTCCCAAATGTATCTACACATAGAAGCACAATTCCAGTCTATGATTCTTTTAATCCCAAGACCTCCTTCTTTTTGTGTCTTTGTAACGTTCCCAAGCTACCTTTGCTCCTGTTGAAACATGACTAGAACCCTTCAAAAGAAAGGATCTAAGAATCTTTTCAATCTCTTTCACAACTTTGATAGGAAGAATAAAGTGATAGGCCCAGAAAGATTGCATACTGAGAAGAACGGACTGGATTAATTGAAGTCTTTCTGCATAAGATAAACACTTACTTGTCCAAGATTTTACCCGACATACAATCCTATCAACTAAAGCCTTGCAATCCACAGCTTTGAGTTTGGTAGTAATGAGAGGAATCCCAAGATATCTAGCCAGAATAGAACCATGACAGAAACCAACAAAATCAATCAGATCCTGTTTCTCCCTATCATTCATTCTTGCTACAAAAATATCACTCTTACTCATATTGGGCTTAAAGCCAGAAAGCAGAGTGAAACAATTAAGAGCATCCTTCAAAACATGCACACTTTGCAATTTGCCTTTGGAGAAGGGCATTAAATCATCGGCGAACATTAGATGAGTAATCTTTAGAGATTTGCACCGCCAATGGAATTCAAAGTGACTCAACTTAGAGACTTTCTTTGCAGTTATTCTAGAAAGAACCTCCATGCATAAGACAAACAAATAAGGCAAAAAGGGATCACCTTGTCTAAGCCATTTCTTCGCTTTAAAAAACCCACCATCTCACCATTCATAGAAATAGACAAACTTAGGGAGGAGACAAGTTTTAATCCATCCAACCTTTCTAAAAGGAAATCCAAATAGATCCAAAACATCACAAAGGAAGTCCCATCTAACTGAATCAAAGGCTTTCATAATATCCACCTTAAGAGCACATTTAGGACCACCGGCATTCTTGTGATAGCCCTATAATATCTCCTGAGCCAACAGTGCGTTATCACTAATTTGTTGCCTATGCACAAACGCAGGTTGTTATCACTATCATGTATGTACAAAGGAAAAAGAAAACAAAAGATCAAATAATTAAACATTGTTTAGTATTTTTCTTCTATTTTTTCCCCGTGATTGTAACTTTTTTTATTTTTTTAAGTTTCAAACAGTAAAAATATTAGGTTTAGTCTTGAAAATATTTCCTATATGAAAGAAAGATGTTGGACTTCTCGATAAAGCTTAGAGGGTTATCAGTAATCATAACATGAGTGGAACAATCAAGAAGTACTTTTTATAGAATTTCTATCAGAGCTAAATCTATTCTGTGCATCCTGGTGAAACTCCAAGACAATCAATTTACAAAAATAATGTGCAGATACTTGATGAAACTAGAATCACTCAATTAAACGAGGAACATGTTAAGTTATGGGTATAACTGTAATTATGTATAATTAGTAGGTTATTTACATTCACTCATGTAATTAGGGGTTTATTGCAATTTTTCATTTTCTCCTCTTGTATATATTTCACGTAATGAGAAGAAAACCTAACTTCTTGCCTCAAAATTAAACTTTACATGGTATCAGAGCGGGTGGTCTTGTGCCCTAGTTGATTTATCGATCTTCTTCATCACGGTACTGTTCATCGGTA
>CM034236.1:26422956-26430456 GCA_019916065.1 Vitellaria paradoxa
TTGCTTGGTTCAAATTGCTTTATTCCTTATGATGATCATGATCTTAGGGAGTAAGTGTCTTCTTCATTTACTTCTGCACAAGTTGAGTGGTTAGGAGGAGACTTCTCAGATGAAGACATTTGGGGGGTTATGTTCAATTTGCATCCAAAAAAAGCGCCAGGTCCAGATGGCTTTAATGCTTATTTCTTTCAGAAGACTTAGAGTATTGTGGGTTCAGATGTGGTGCTTGCAATTAAAGAATTTTTTGGCTCTTCTATTCTTCTCAAGGAGCCCAATGCTACGATCATTGCGTTGATTCCTAAAACTCCAAATGCTTGCAAGTTGAAGGATTTCAAGCCTATTTCGTGTTTGATAAGATTGTGATAAACATTTTCCACACTAGATTCAAGTGTGTGGACTGATTTATATACACAAAGGAGAAAGACTATACAGCTTACCTTGGTGACCATTTGGTGACCAAGTGTCCAGATACACTAACTTTTAATGCTATACTAACTCTAAGTATTAATGCTACATTAACACTCCCTCTCAAGCTGAAGCATATATATCATATGTTCCAAGCTTGTTACAAATATATCTCACTCTAGCTCCTCCTAAAGCTTTAGTGAACAAATCAGCTAATTAATCTTCAGACATCACATGACTTGTTTTGATGACATTTTGTAGAATCTTTTCTCTCACAAAGTGACAATCAACTTCAATGTGTTTAGTTCTCTCATGAAACACTGGATTAGTTGCAATATGGACAGCTGCTTGATTATCACAAAATAAGTCCATGGGTTGGAATCCAAGAACTCCCAATTCTGTCAACATATGACGTATCCAAACTAATTCACAGGAAGTGTGTGCCATAGCCCTGTACTCAGATTCTGCACTTGATCTTGCCACCACTATCTGCTTTTTACTTTTCCATGACACTAGGTTTCCTCCCACAAAAATACAGTACCTAGTAGTAGACCGTCTATCTTTTAGTGAACCAGCCCAATCTGCGTCTGTATAATCCTGGACACGTGTATGACCGTTATCTCTATACAATAAACCACATCCTGGTGCACCTTTTAGATATCTTAGAATACGAATAATCGCCTCCCAATGACTGGTCCGTGGTGCATCAAAAAATTGACTTACTACACTTGTAGCAAATGATATATCCGGCCGTGTGACTGTTAAATAATTAAGCTTCCCAACCAATCTGCGATATCTGCTAGGATCTTCCAATAGATTTCGTCTGTCTGCTAGAAGTTTTGTATTAGGATCCATTGGAGTATCCACTGATTTAGCTCCTAACATACCAGTTTCAGAGAGTAGATCAAGAACATATTTCCGCTGAGAGAGGACAATACCCATGGGTGATCGAGCAATCTCAATGCCCAAGAAGTACTTCAGAAAACCCATATCTTTGGTGTTGAATTTGATTTAAAGGAATATCTTCAAATCATGAATTCCTTGTGTGTCATCACCAGTGATTACAATGTCATCCACATAGACCAGTAGAAAACAGAATTATTAACACCACAACGTATCAATCCAAACTCTGTCACAACTTTGCTAAACCTTCCAAACCATGCACGAGTAGATTGCTTTAGGCCATACAATGCCTTTTTCAATTTGCAAACAAGTCCAGTCTCCCCCTGAGCAACAAAACCTGGAGGATGCTCCATATACACCTCTTCGGCAAGATCACCATGGAGAAAAGCATTCTTGATATCAAGCTGATAAAGGGACCAGTGAAAGGTGGCTGCAAGTGATATGAGAAAACGTACTGATGTAATCTTAGCCACAGGAGAGAAAGTCTTAGAAAAATCAAGGCCATAGATTTGAGTGTATCCCTTGGCAACAAGCCTTGCTTTCAACCGATCCACTGCACCATCAGGATGAACTTTGATATCATACACCCAACGACAACCAACTGTGGATTTCTCAGGAGGAAGAGTGACCAAGTCCCATGTATCATTGGCTTGAAGAGCGGACATTTCTTCTTTCATGACATTTCGCCACCCAGAATGGGATAGTGCTTTAGACACAAAGTTAGGAACAGAGACAGTGGACAATGATGAAACAAAGGCATAATATGAAGGAGACAAAGCTGTGTATGAAACAAAGTTAGATATAGGATGGGAAGTACAAGTTCGTTTACCTTTCCGTAGAGCAACTGGAAGATCAAGGTTAGAAAGGGCTAGCTCGAGAGCAGGATCTGAAGATAAGATAGGAGAAGGTGAAGTGCTTGAAGCATCAGGGATAGACTCTGGATCTGGAACCACCCTTCGTCTGGTATAAACCTGCAAATCAGGACGAGAAAGACGAAAAGAAGAAACCAAATGCAAAGGGTGACTCTCATTTAAATCAGAAACAGAAGAATCATTGGAAAAGAATGAGGTATTTTCAAAGAATGACACATCAGCACATATGAAATATCGATTGAGTGAAGGACTGTAACATCTATAACCCTTTTGTACCCAAGAATATCCCAAAAAGACACATTTGATGGCACGAAGGTCAAGTTTATCAACCCCACCTTCAAGCTGATGAACAAATGCAACACATCCAAATATGCGTGGAGGAAGAAGAAACAGTGGTGCTTGGGGGAACAACACAGAGTAAGGGGAACAACTTTGCAAGACAGAAGACGGCATTCGATTAATCAAGTAACAGGCTGTCAGAATAGCATCCCCCCAAAAAGGCTTTGGAACCTTCATGTGGAACATTAAACAACGAGCTGTTTCAACCAAATGTAAATTTTTCCTCTCGGCAACTCCATTCTGTTGTGGAGTACGAGGACATGATGACTGATGAATCATGCCAAGAGATGTCATGAAATCAGTGAAGGTTTTAGAAAAATATTCTTTCGCATTATCACTACAAAAAATCTTAATTGATACATCAAATTGAGTTTTTATTTCAAGACAAAAAGATTGAAAGATAGACAACAACTCAGAACGATCTTTCATTAGATAAACCCAAGTAATTCTTGAATAATCATCAATAAAGGTAACAAAGTACTTAAAACCCAACTTTGACATAACACGACTAGGTCCCCATACATCAGAATGTATTAAATGAAAAGGACTCGATGACCTATTATTGACTCGAGGACTAAAGGAAGCACGGTGATGCTTTCCTAACTGACAAGACTCACACTTAAAGACTGTAATTGACTCAAACTTGGTACCATGGATTTCAACCGTTCAAAAGAAGGATGCCCCAGACGGCAATGAATTTCCAGTGGAGAAGCTATTGCAGAACATGACATAGATGAAGAAGTAGATGACGAAGACAGGTAGTTTGCTGTGGAATTCCATGGAGCCCAATATCGCTGACATGTGTACTCACTTAGACACGTGTAAGGATATATGGGAATATATTCGTCTGTTGTTCTCCAGTGATCTCACTCGGATGTACGACCTATCATTGGAATTCTTTCAGCTCCAACAGTCCGGCAAGCCAATCACTGGAGAACAACAGACGAATATATTCCCATATATCCTTACACGTGTCTAAGTGAGTACACATGTCAGCGATATTGGGCTCCATGGAATTCCACAGCAAACTAACAAGATGGGCATCTTCTTGGACCCAAATATCAAACTTAGGATCATTTTCAGGAGGTGCTGGCTCAGTCAAATGCTTCTTCTTACCATATCCAGTTAAAGCAATCTTAATTGCCTTAGACCACTGGATGTAGTTCGTTCCATTCAACTTCCGAGTTGTCAATTGTTGTGGAATTGGAACAGAACCACTCATTATCTTCTGATCAATCGAGGTTCCAGCAGCCATTTAAGATCAAAAAATGTAACTTTGAACAGTACAGGGACACACGGCAGATGAACAGTGACGACAAAGAAGAGAAATCAAACAAAGGTTGACAAATTACCAATCTGATTACATTGGTAGACTCGTCACAGGGAGTAAAACAGTCGGCAAAGAAGATTGGAACTCAGACGTCGAGACACGCGCCCTCACGCGCGGCTTTGGCGTCGGCGCGTGAAGCCCACGCGCAATGACAGTAGAGGCGCGTGGTGGCGCATAGGACTTTCTCCGGCGACGGCGCTACTCCAACAGTGATCGTCTACTTCCGGCGATCTATCTTAGTGCTATGACCAACTTGACTAGCAAAGGTTTGATGACCTTTGCTTTGAAAATGACCCGGGACCTTCGTTTTTGACAGTGAACGTTGATAAACAGTGAGTGACTCACTAACTCACTGTTTTACACGACTATTTCACTCAATTACACTCACTAATCTTGCTCTTATACCATGATAAGATTGTGATAAACATTTTCCACACTAGATTCAAGTGTGTGGACTGATTTATATACGCAAAGAAGAAAGACTATACAGCTTACCTTGGTGACCATTCGGTGACCAAGTGTCCAGATACACTAACTATTAATGCTATACTAACTCTAAGTATTAATGCTACATTAACAGTGTTGTAACACTATTTCTAAATGCATCACTAAGCTTCGTGTAGGGCGATTGAAGGCAGTACTTCCATGTATTATTAACGATGCTCAGGCTGCTTTTGTGAATGGGAGGAGTATTGGAGACAACATTCTTATGGCTCAAGAGCTTGTGAGGGGTTATCCTTCTAACTTATCAAGCCCAAGATGTGCAATTAAGGTTGATTTGATGAAAGCATATGATTTTGTTCATTGGGAATTTCTTTGGGATGTGCTTCAACTTTTAGGATTTCTGGTGAAGTTTATTACGTAGATTACGGCAAGTGTTTCTAGTCCAAGATATTATGTTAGTATTAATGGGGAGCTGAATGGCTATTTTGAAGGAGGGAATGGGCTTAAGCAACTGGACCCCATTTCTTTTTACTTGTTTGTGATTCGTATGGAGGTTCTAGTATGGATCATCAAGGTCTAGTATGGGTCTTAGAAACCAGCTCCTAGTGCAACGCAAACCATCATCCAGGTCCATGGGTTCAGATGGTTAGTAGTAGTAGAATAATTAAGTTTTTTATTTGAATTTACCTCAGGAGAGATCTGTTGAGAATCATGTCAAATCAATGCAAATCAGTTTCCTAATTTGTTGAGAATCACGTCAAATAAAGGCAATAGGAACATCAAGATCGAAAAAAGGTAAAGAAGTAGGATTTATAGGAGGATTACCAGAAATTGGAGAACTAGGAGATGATGATTGACCATGCTCAGGATTGATTGGAAGATTCTCAATATTAGGATTAAACCTCTGTCTAGTATAAACACGCAGCTCAGTGGACATAGGAGGTAAAGTTTCTCCCCTTGTTTGTGATACAATTTTACTTGGCATAGATAGATCAGTATTGTCCGCATTTTCTCTAGGTAAAGTACCCATTTCCTAATTTATTTCAGGGAAAAAAGGTACTGGTTTTGGTTCTTCTTGTTGCCAAAATTGATCTTCATTCAAATTCTCCCCCTGCAGAGAGGTTTTGGTATAAAATGGAATTGTTTCAAGAAATTGAACATCCATACTAACATGAAATTTTTTAGTGACTGGATTAAAACACTTATAGCCTTTTTTAGTAGGAGAGTAGCCTAAAAAGATACATTTTTCAGCTCGTGGATCAAATTTGGATCGAAGATGGGATGGAACATGAACAAACGCCTTACAACCAAAATTTTTAAAGGGAGATTATTGATTAGGCGTGTGTTTGGAAAAGATTTTTTAAGAATTTGTAAAGGAGTGTCATAGTTCAAAACCCTAGTAGGCATTCTATTAATTAGATAACAACTTGTTAAGATTGCATCTCCCCAAAGATATTTAGAAACATTCATATGAAACATAAGAGCGCTAGCTACTTCAAGCAAGTGCCTGTTTTTACGTTCTGCAATTCCATTTTGTTAAGGAGTATCCCTACAAGTAGATTGATGTACAATGCCCATTTTTTTAAAAAAATCTCCTAAACATTCATTAAAAAATTCTGTTCCGTTGTCACTTCGAAGAATACTTATTTTAGCTTGAAATTGGTTTTCAACCAAAGAGTAAAAATCTTTAAAGAGTTTTGCAACCTCATTTTTTGAATCCATTAGATAAAGCTAGCATAAACGTGTATGATCATCAATGAATGTCACAAATCATTTTTTTCTGGTTAAACTAGTAATCTTAGAAGGACCCCAAACATCATTATGTATTAGATGAAAAGGCCTTGAAGTACAATATGGTTTAATTTTATAAAAATTCCGATGGCTTTTAGCCAAGAAACAAGTTTCACAAACCAAAGAGTTACAATCCACACCTTTAAACAAATAAGGAAATAGGTACTTTAAATATGAAAAGCTAGGATGTCCTAGTCTATTATGCCATAGTATTATTTGATCATTAACAGGGTTTGAATGGACACTACCAATAAAACCCCGAGCTTGTTTATTCCTAACATGGTTGTCATCAAAATAGTAGAGATCTTCTATCATTCTTGCACTGCCAATCATCATCCCCGTGTTCAAATCCTGGAATTCACAACAAGAGACACCAAAGATAATACTACAATTAGAATCTTTGGATAAACGACTCACTGACAAAAGATTACAAGAGAGCTTTGGGACATGCAAAAAAGATTTCAGAATAATTTTTTCTGATAAACGAATTGAACCTTGGCCAACAATGGGAGATAAGCTTCCATCTGCAATACGTACTTTTTTATTTCCAGAAAGGGGTTCATAAGATATAAACAAATGGGACAAATTAGTCATGTGATGAGAGGCACCCGAATCTATGATCCAAGATGCAGATAATGAAGAGTAGGCACACAAAGTTATACCTGTTTGAACCAAGGATGCTACAGGAGTACCGGGAGTCAGCAGAGCAGAGTTTAGCAGATTTAGGAGTTGCTTTATTTGTTCCTCACTCAAAGAGGTGGTCTCAGCAGTATGTGCTTTGGCTGGGGCACGACTCAGATCATTTTGTTTATTATTTTTCCATTCCACAGGTTTCCAATCAGCAGGTTTTCCATGCAGTTTCCAGCAGGTTTAACGAGTATGTCGTGGTTTATTGCAAAAATCACACCAAACCTTTGGGTTGTCATCTTTGCGGAGCTGGGTATTAGGGGCACGATAAGCAGCAGCAGTAGTCCCCATTAATGCGGAATTTTTCAACGGTCCAACAGTGATTTTCTTGCCAAGCATGACATTTCTCCTACTTTCTTCACGTCGAACTTCAGAAAAAACTTCGCCGAAGGAAAGAAGAGGTTGACGACCTAAAATCCTGCCTCGTACTTCATCAAAATCAACATTGAGCCTAGCCAAAAATCAGAAAATTCTTGAGTTCTCCTCCTTAAAGTAATTGCAATCATCCGTGTTCTTCCACTCATAGTCATCATTGAATAAGTCAAGATCCTGCCATAAACCTTTGAGAATATTGAAATATTTAGTGACAGAATTCTCACCTTGACGGACTTCCCCCAGTTTGAGTTATAACTCATATATTTGGGACTGATTACCAAGGTCTGAATACATCAAAGTGATATTATCCCAAAGGGCTTTGGCAGTAGGATAACACATGTAGTTTGCACTTAT